>CAJDSM010002584.1:0-26295 GCA_903981925.1 Ostrea lurida
AATGATAAAGTCGGAGGCAAGCACATACTGTAACAGTAATATAGTGTATCTCGGAGGGAGCCAAGAGGCGTCAATATAGATTTAGAGCAGACAACAGACATGGGGTTAGAACGTATGATTTGACCTTGTGAATAAAAAATCAAAACAGGAATCATAATCTACTAAGGAAACCCGGATTATGCAAGTTTGGTTCAATAAGTGCAAGCAAAGGTACTCATAAAAGGATATTGACGCAGGACAACACATGGGGTTAAGAAACCCCATGATTTGAACATGTGACGACTTGTAGAGACCTGAATATAATAATAGTGGAAGTGATTTTCTACTGTCTATCGTAGCCATGCGATAAACCCTATGGGTGCCAAGTATGGCATACCGCCGTGATGGCAATCAGCCGCTGACGTGGCTGTGTATCATACAAAGCAAAGACTAGTGTGTTTAAAGAAGATGGTGAGCGGACATAATCCATAGTGATGTTAGAGACCAGCGGTTTTTCGACTTTTGACTGTGTCTGAAAGTCATAAGGGACATACTACCCTTCCTCTATGTGATTCAGTGTACTTGATCATGGGACTACCATGTACAAGGGCCTTGGTCGGTACACAGCATATCATCCAATTATTAATCAAGGAGAGTGTACATTTATTCCAAAGAACGATTCTCGCATCTGAGCATTACAACACCACCAATCAGTACTGGTTCGACCGTAATTTGACTTTGACCTTGGACCTCAAAATCAATAGGATCATCTACAGTCTCTAAGGACAAACTACCTATGCGCAAGTTTTGGATGTGATATCACAGAGAACATAAAAGACGCAGGGACGGGTCGATATACCGGAAACCGATATTTATATAACACCGTTAGGACGATTGAGCGGAAAGTTATACGACACATGGGTTAAGTACACCAGATCTTGACCCACCCCATGAAGACACGTTTGAGGACCCCTTGCGACTCTTGAAAATTATAGGGATCATCCCCTATCTAAGGGCATCTGTACCGAAGTTTGTTATATCCAAGCAAGGAGGGTAAAAGCATATAGAGTGGACACAAATTGTCTACAGACTTGATGACCCTTGACCTGTGGACCATGTGATGAAAATCAATAGGATCAGGTTACCCAAAAGGCAACCCTGTGCAATTGGTTTATATCAACAAGAGTTTATAGATGCAAAGGGGTCAACAAAAAATAATGAGCGGGGGGGGGAGACAAACACATGGTCATAGCAGATAATACTACGCTGCTACTCTGACATGGTAGAGCTATGAAACAACAACAGACTGACCCTGGACCTTTACTTCGACCACACGTGACTGAAACAAGGGATCCAATCCTCCATCGCCTACCCATATCCCTAAGAGGCAACCCTGTCCTAAGTTTGTTGATAGGCAGCAAAAAGGTCAAAAAAATAGATGAGAGCGGAACAACACTGCTACAGACCGACAGTCACAGACTGACTCTGATTGACCTGTAACCACGTGACCTAAAATCAAATTGGGATCATCTCTCTCTAAGGACCTGTACCAAGTTGGTTGATACAGCAAAGGGGTCAAAAGGATATGAGCGGAGACAACACATGTCTACGACGACCCGCAGGTGCTAAAACAATATGCCCCCTCCTCTTTTTCAAAGGGGGGCATAATAAAATAGTATAGAGGGGTAGGACTTCACTATTTTATAGTATAGACGGGTTGGACCTTATGATTATCATTTACAAAATTTTTACATGGGGAGCGCGGCCTATGCTGTTTGAATAAGAGATTTTTTTTAAATGTTCATTCTAAACATTCCTTTGCAAAATATAGACCCCAGGCCCCTAATGCGGTTCCATTCTACCTCAGTGAGCCATTTAATCGGCATTACCTAGGCAAATGGCAGGCGTTGGCACTCTAAAGAACCCTCGCTGTTACGGCCTTAGCTAAGCATAGGTCTAAATTTGTGGCACTTCACCTACAACTGGTGTTGTCTCAATATGAGTGAAAAATTCTCGATTGGGCGTAAACAAGCAAATTAATCTATCAACCTAGGCAAATGAAAAGATTTAAAAACAAGCAAATAATTAAAATTTGTTTTTGAAGGCAAAAACATCCCCCCCCCCCCGTGTGTCAAGTGGAGTTGGGTAGGATTTTGGCAATTACCTGGTAATATTGTCGACGCCTGCCATACCATGTAAATTGGTGAATGTCCTTTATCTTATAATTTGAACTCAGTAGCTTTAGGACATTTATTCATGAGGATTTTCAAAAGGCAAATTTCTTAAGTTCAAACGGGCGTAACTCCCACAAAAATTAGAGGGTCAAAATTTCCTGGTAATATGCACAACTACATATGTCCTTGCTACATGTCAAGTTTCTTAAAATTCGGATCAGTAGTTTCAGAAGAGTTGCGCTGACCAGGTTATTCATGAGGATTTCAGGCAAATTTCTATAAGTTCAAATGGGCATAGCTCCAACAAAAATGAATGGATCAAAATTTTCTGGTAATATGCACAACTACCTATGATGTCCTTGCTACATATCAAGTTTCGTAAAATTCGGATCAGTAGTTTCAGAGGAGTTGCGCTGACAAACTTTGTGACGGACAGGCCAAAAGCAATATGTCTCCCCACCAAAGTAGGGGGGGGGGGGAGACATAATCAATCAATCTAGGCAAATGAAGAGATTTTCCCTATATCATCCAATATAAATCTTTGATCCCCTGTTGTGGCCCCATATGCTCTTCCTAGGAATGTTCCTCTTGAGATTTAAACATCTTCTCAAGAGGAGCATTCCTAGGAAGAGCATAAATAACCCCTTATTTCTACAAAAATTGGGAAAATCTAGGCCTATACTCGGCGCTTACTGCGTTTGAGCAGGGGGGACGAGTCGTCATCGTGCCACACCAGCTGCGACACGGGGCCTCGGTTTTTGTGGTCTCGTCCGATGGACCTCTTAGGACAAGCAAGGAGTACTATGGGTCTATTACTAACCCAGATCCGGTATGATTATATGAAAGACTTTATCATAAAAAACACAGGCACTTGATCGACGCTTTATATTTGATAAATAAAACAAGATGAACAGAGATGTGTTTGTGAAACACGAATGCCCCGTATTCCACATGCCAATGAGAGGGCTTGTCATAAGGATTATGCATGTGAAATATGAATGGTTTATCCCTTACCATTCAAAAGTTATGGCCAATGTAAGTTTTCAAAAATGTAGGTCAAATTCAAGGTCAAACATTTGGTACCAGATAAAAGGACTCATCATAAGGAATACACATGTGAAATTGATGCCCCAACTCTTGCCATTCAAAAGTTATGGCTAAGGTTAAAGTTTTTGAAAAGTACAGTGTCATCTAAGTTCAAAATCAAGGTCGGGAGGTTCAAAGTTTTTGTACCCACGGAAAGGTCTTGTCATAAGGAACATACATGTGAAATATTAAAGCCCTAGTACTTACCATTCAAAAGTTATAGCTAAGGTTAAAGTTTTTTGAAAAGTAGGTCAAACTTCAAGGTCAAGATCAGGAGGTCAAACAATTTTGGTACCCACGGAAAGGTCTTGTCATAAAAAACATACATGTGAAATATCAAATCCCTAGTGCTTACCATTCAAAAGTTATAGCTAAGGAACAGTTTTTGAAAAGTAAGTCAAAACGTCAAGGTCAGGTCAAAAATGTTGGTACCCACGGAAAGTTTGTCATAAGGAACATACAAGTGAAAATATTAAAGCCCTTGTACTTACCATTCAAAAGTTATAGCTAAGGTTAAAGTTTTTTGAAAAGTAGGTCAAACTTCAAGGTCAAGAGGTAAAAAATTTTGGTAACCATGAAAGTCTGTAATAAGAAACATACTTGTGAAATATCAAACCCTAGTACTTATCGTTCAAAAGTTATAGCTAAGGTTAAATTTTTGATAAGTAGGTCAAACTTAAAGGTCAAGAATGTTGGTACCCACGGAAGGTCCATCTTAGCAAGCCAAGTGTCCAATTCGCTTACCCTCAATCTCCCCTTGGCAGATTAGTCGCGACTGAATTGCCATTAACGGACAATGCAAGTTATCGCTCTTGACGGAAACAAAAGCTAGGCAATCAGAGTATGTTTACAAAAATGGAGTTGACGGATGACAAGAGAAATGAGATTGAAGAAAATTTAGGTATACAGTTTTTAAGACAAAATCAAGTAGATGGCATCAAAGCGGTTTGCGAAACTCAACACGAACAGGTATGAATGGCGCGATTTGATTGGATGCCTGGGAAGTTCAAAGCGCGATTATTGAAACTCGCCTAAATCTGCCAAGGGGAATGAGGGTAAGCGAATCGGACACTTGGCTTGCGAAGATGGGAAAGGTCTTTTCATTAAGAAACATACATGTGAATATCAAAGCCCTAGTACTTACCATTCAAAAGTTATAGCCGAGGTTAAAGTTTCAGACCAGAAATGACAAGACAGAAAAAAAACAAATTCGATCACGGGGCATAAAAAATACCCGATTGACAAAAGCAGTAGGTGCTCAAATAAAATCATATTTTTGGGGTTGGAAAAAAAAAGAAGATGGGGTCAATACAGAGAGGCCCACAGGCCTTAACAGTGACCGAGTATCATTGCCCATATAGACGTCTCATATTTTGCATTTTTAAAAACCTGAATATATGAACATATTGTTCTAATTATCTTTCAAAATTGACCTTAGATGGAAAAATTAAACCAACATTGCTACTTGAAGACCCCAAATTCAATAGGGAAAATCTTCATATCATGGGCAGACAAAGATGTAGTGACTCTAGGTAGAAAGGATAATGCTCTAGACCCCAGAAATCAATCGCTTTACTTTGATGTCCAGTGCACTTTGGACCTCAAATTCAATAGGGAACATCTTCGTCCCCTCACGGTAGTCCATGTTATGATATGCCGAATGGTAACAAATTGCTTTGAAGATTGGAAACCGTACTTGTTGTTTATGCCCAGTGTGTTTGACCTTTGGACCCAATATTGATAGGCAACATCTTCGTCTCACGAGTAGTCGATATACATCATATCGTGACCTAGGTGGAAGGAAAACACTTAAATTTACGAGCCCAAAAACCATGGCCACCTACAGACGGATAAATCCGCGGTCACAACGCACAACTTAGTAGCCGGGGGTATAGTTACGACATACAACGCTCCTAATCCAATTGCCTAATTTAATATCCCATTTAGTTTCAAATTAACTTCAATGGCACTTAATGTTTACATATTAACAATAGTGTACCAAGTTTGGGCCCGCCATGGGGGGGGGGGGGGAGGAGAGGAGAGACCCCTACCCCGGGGATGGTCGAGGCCCTCCTGCTCTATATCACTATGCATTTACCGGTAGTTTTTTCTTACACATGTGCAGTGCAGAAAAGATTTTTGAAAATTGTTCACTTTTGGTCCAACCCCAAAGGTGCACGAATCCTGAAATTTGTAATTCATGTCTCCCTTGTCCAAGACATAATCATACCAAATTATCAGTGATCAAGAGAAAAGAAGTTCCAATTTCATCAATGACCATTTTGGCCCCCCTCAGAAATCAGGGGAGAAATGGTAAAAGGAGGAAAACACCTCATCCTTACCTGGAAAAATATCATTTTCTGTCACTTTAGATCAAACCCATATTTTTTTTTTCTTCAAAAACTGAGTAAATCAGAGGATTTCCTCTGAAAAGAAAAATCACATCCCTGTCCTTGCTTGTCGGAAGAGGCGTCTAAATGGGGCGGTCCTTCGATGAGACCGCAAAACCGATGTCACGATCAAGATCCCTCCCTGCTCAAAGGCCATGAGCGCCGAGCATATGCCGAAATCTGAAGCTCTTCACCAGCAATCTCCATATGAGTGAAATATTCTCAAGAGGGACGTAGAACATATAATCGATCAACCAATTGGTCGGCATTATTGGATACTGTTTAATAAGCAAAACAGTAAACGTTAAATCTATGAGTAAAATGGTAATCAGTGAATGAAAATCTTGCACCTTGTACCAAGGTTCAAAGGCAATGTACCAATTATCGCGAGTTTTCAGTCTGTTTATCTTCAGACTGTTGCAATGGAAATGACAAAAGGCAAATGCTTTTAAAACACCTTTTATTGGACCTTACCTTGCCGTAGAGATCCTTCTATGGCCGAGGACACATGGATAATTTCCCTTACAGGGTTCTAAGTCACAGCACATTACAAGATATAATCTGACACAAAAAACATTATGTTAAACAAGACACCAAAGTTCAACAAAGCCTATTTTAAAAAAAAAAAGTACCATAGGGTGAATAATTCTAAAATAGTCATATCATTGCATTTAAAAAATAAACCAACAATTTATCATCATATGTGAACATACCTTGTGAAAAAAAAAAAAATCCTTATACATTATAACACAACATCAAATCATATTAAAAATGTTTCTATATAAACAACGATTAGTTTCAAATCTTTTACATTATAGCAGTAATTATGTATGAACAATAAACACGTGGTTAGAGGTATTGAAGGACGAACATATGTGAACCACTAAAATCATATCGTAACGCATGTCTGTTATAAGATGAAAATATACCTGCAATTATGAACCCTTTATACAAGTGCTATAATAAACAAAGTCAAGCTATTATTTACAACTCCTACCATTTATGTGATTAATACAAAAAAAAAAAACAACACTTCTATCGTGTTGGGCATGTGACACAAGTATTACAATGCAAAGTTTCCATTGACAACAAAGCTAAAATACCATGGTAATACAACAAGAGAATGCAATTGTGTGGCGTGAGATTTGTATGGATGATATAAAAAACATCATGTATAACAAATGCACCAATTCTACTACTCTGTGAAGGAATTTAAGGCATGACATATTGGGCAACAAGTTCAAAAACATTTCTTCATAGCATGTATATATCATAATTCAACATGGGCAATACTTATCAAAAGTCTTCATAGCACAGTATCACAAAGAACATTTTCAATAATACACGAGGTCAATGCATGTTATCAATAACTATGGTACCATATTAAATCACAATTTTGATATCTTCAAATATACCTTAACTATACATTCTTAAAAATCCTGAATTACATTTATCACAAAGACATGGGAATACGAAAAGAAAAGAAAAAAAATGACATTTTCATATAAAATAAGTTTCACTGGGTTAAGACTTGAAGACTCACTATACAAATGAAATGAACAACTTTACAATGTCATCATTCAATATGTGGCACTAAAATATTGACTAAGACATATTCATCTTTATTTTTAGTTTAATACACATGTTAAAACATTTGAATAAGACAGTCAACATCATGATATAATAAAAGCAAATCGCGGGCATCTGTGTGTGGCTCTTGCTGCCTATAGAACGTTTTAACTCTCGCCTTCTTCAGATATCCCGACTAGTGAACGATGTCTCCCACTCAGCGTACCATTTAAAAAATATTTTTGATTGCAGCACATAATAGCATTAAACATCATAATATTCAAATAACATTTTCTTTACAATTCATAGCAATATTATGGCATATCCATGCAAATATCTCATTAATAATGCTTCAATTTGAAACAAAATATCTTACATTTGAAAAATAATGGAATGTATTACAAGAACTACAAGTATTAAACCTATCATTGCAACTTTCATATTGGTATAGACATAGAAACGTATCATGAACATTACAGAAATCACTGTAGAATGCAATTTTGGCCCAATGCCTTGGCAAGTCAAATTCAAACAAATACAGTTTAATATACAGGATTGACCTAAATTAATAATACTATGAAATAAGGAGATTGAGATGGGTAGTAGAAGTGCCGATTTGTGCAACATGGTATATACAAAATGAAATCCTCACTGAGTTATGAAGTACGACATATATTCTTGAATCCAAATCACAAAAGTCTCCAGGGTCCTATATGAAATAAATGAATAAAAGAAATAGCATACAAAGTTATGAAGGGCTCCCGTCTGAAAAGTAAGATACAGATAATCTTTTTCTGGAAGAAAGATTTCATGTCTGAACAGTGATTTGGTTTTCTTCTTCAAGATTTACATTTCCAATTTGGATCTTGCTTCCAGAAGTTCATGTCATGTCGATTACACCATTCCAATTTACTTGCATGCACTGCACCAGTTCAAAATTCCACCCTTTACATTAACATTTATAAAATTTTTAAAAAATTACCACAGTGAGTGCATGTACTTATGCTACGTATATATTAAAATATACTTACCCATTGTACTTACCTTGCAGATTTGTTCAAATGTCACAGGTAGAGAGACTCGTCAAGAAAACAACAAATCAAGTAGCTAATTTTTTTTTTTTTTTTAAAGAGAGGCCTATATCAACACACATTTTCATTTCATAAAATGCAAAGGATATATCAAATCCAAAAATCCTAGCAAGAGCGAGTTTTTGAAAACAAGTTTTTCCAAATATAATTTTCCAGAATCTTTCAAGCTCGATCAATCGCAAAATTCAAATTTATCAACATCTTTTCTGATCTTTTTCTCCTATTCTACTTTTTGTATGAAACCCTTCATTCTTTAATATTAAGTCTTATTGATATATATATATATTTGTTTTTGTTTCGGTGTGCATATCATCCTTTTCAACATCATCTTAGAGGCTAAGAGTCAGGAAATCCTAATTAAGGAAATGCAACACTACATGTTAAAAAAAAATATCACTTTGCACAAGTGAAGTAACAAGTAAATATGGCATCATGTAATGGATAGGAAAATGATTTTAAAAACTACATCCTATCAAAATATGTCACTTTCATATTTAAAGTCACTTAATCATAAACTGATAACTCATCATAATACTAACATTATTTGCATTCATGCATATTTCAAGAGGCAATGAGTAAAACATGTATCAATCAATTTCAGAAAACAGCAAAGTCAATGGCAAATGATAAGGCAAGGCATCAGATTTCAAAAAATATGTCAAGGCATCAGATTCATGATCATCATCACATATTAATGACATAAATAGCTAATAGATATGGTCATCATGTAAATTAGGTCTTGGTGACCCCTCCCACATAAATCAAATGAAAGACAACTTCAAGACAAAATCATAAAGACAACTTTTTATGAAAAGTCCATCCTCCAAAGATGCAGAAAAACTCTTTGAAAACGTTCCTCCCTCTCTACAGAAAAGTTCACCTGGCAAAAATCACGTGGTGGTAAATGAGTGTTTTGTTTTAATAAATTCACAAAAAATCACGAGCGAAGTGTTCATGAATGGGGCTACATCCACTACTGATTTTGTGTTCCTTGAGCTACTAGATTTGCTGCATCCATCCAGTCCTTGGCCACCATTTCCCAAACTCCTCTTCTAACCTGTAAACTCTATAAATGATATGAATACATACCTGGCCAATAATTTACTGGGGCTGTTGTCCTGGTGGAGCTCCGCTTGTCTGTCCTGTTGCAGCCTGCTGAAGGATCATGTTGGCCTGATAATGCATTCCTTGTTGTCTGTAGTATTCAGCCCAAGCTGCGCTGTAGTCTGCTTGTCCAGTAGATGGGTTAATGCCTACAAACCAACCAAAGATGTACTTCCAAGCCTTCAAGGTCACATAAACCAAACAATATCATATACACGGTCATAAAACGTTAATTTTCTGGTTCTCAGGCCCAACTGTGTCTATTCAAATAGTGACGTATGACTAACTTATAACTGTTCATGATAATTGCCCACTGCACCATTATATTATTCAGAATTTTTTTTTATTGTTCTTAATTTTAGAATTTTTGATGCTCCACCTAAAAACCATTTGAAAGACAATATCGATGTAAGGCAATTGTTGTGGTCATGTAGGTTGCATGTGTGTAAGATGGCCGCAAAAGATTCTCTTGCTTCATTTCTTCAAATTTCTACAATTGTTTTAATGTGGAATTTCGAATTTCCGAATCAGAAATCTATTCAGCAATAATGACAGCTTTTTAGTTTTTGGAGGTGAGCTACAGATGATGTCTGGGGCAACGACGATGTCATCTTTATGGGATAAAAATTTTCATGAAGAAATCGAGTGCTAGATCTATATGTCAATTATGTTTCATTCAGAGGGCCTGGTTCATGGAATTAGCAAAAATAGAAAACTGAATGATTTATGGCTATATTATATAGATGCATCACTTTCAATTCATAGCAAACTTCATCATACACATCACAATCAAAAGTATTTTATTCTTCAGGAAATAGTAAAAATCGGGGTTTTGCCAACTTCTGATTATAATGTGAATAATTTTTTTTCTTCAAAAAGAGGATATTACCGTTTGTTTGGCCTACTTGGCCAGTCTGAGAAATGCCATCTGAAATCCAAGATTAACAAGTATTAGCTACAAATCATTCAATTTTCCATCAATTTGATTGAAACTGGGAATATACATGTATGCATTTAAGCATGAATTAACAATAATATGTATCTGAATGATACTTTAGTGTTTTCTGTACTGATTATTAGTGTGTGTGTTTTCTGTACAATAACTATTAGGTGGTTTTGGCATTTCTGCTAATTCCTTGCACACCAGTCCTCGCTCAACCCAATACCGATGAAAAGAAAACACTATGCAACATGTAATAATTTAAAATAAAGCGGCCAAGAAATGAGCAAAAGATTTAAGATCATGTGAGATGTCTTTTATTGAATACCAAAATTGGTATACATGTTTGTCAGTACGTTAAAAAAAAACAAAAAAACACCCACCCACCCCTCTTCATTATTTATCACAATAAAAACTCCCTTGTCAAATATTGAAAAAACCAACCTTAGAACCAGATAATTAATTCTTTATGACCTAATTTACCAACCCAAAAGATCTTTTCAAAACACCAGTTGTTATACCAAGTAAAGTGTATGGCAAGCTGGCTATGTTTTAAAATTAAGGTAAACAAAATAATCTGCCAAAAATTTCATTTGCCGCAAATGCTAGGCTATCATACACCTTTGAAATAAATCAACTAACGCTGAATTATTCTAGCTGGACCAAAATCACCCAACAACACCAGTCTGGTTTGTTTTTATGTGTGTATACATCTGTTACTATGAACATGAAAAACTGCCTAAATACAATAACATTTTCATCAAAGAATCAAAGACTAAAGTGTGCAACTACTACTACTACAATTAACTTGCCTACGACCATCATTTTAAACATGAAAGATCACTTACTTGGCTCTGCATAATTCTGTTGTGATGAAGGTTGCTGTTGCTGAGGAGCTTGAGACTGTTGAGCAGGTTGTTGGGTTTGTTGTTGGCCCCCCTGCTGCCCATACTGCCCTCCGTAACCTCCATACTGAGCATAATACTGGGCATAGTACGCTGCCCACGCTGCAGCATTGTCCTGAGCCTGCTTGTTGTCTGAACCTGCAAAATAAAGTCCATTAAGTAAAATCTCCCATGATTACGTTCATCATGCTCATAATCGGTATCTATAATCATAATTTGAAAATTGTCATCTGCCCCAGGACACCATACATACCGAGCATAGTCATGCAGGCGTTTTTAGGCAGAGTTCATTTATATATCCCCGAATCAAAAATATCCATCATGAACTGTATGAGTTCAAAATGGTTTCACCCAAGGGATTACAAAAATATTCCACTTAATAAATTCAATGGGGGTGGGGTTGGTTGAGTTATATTATTGTTTTACGGGATTTCACTGCACATACACAATATCATGACACAAGATATGGTATTTCTAAAGTCATACTAAGACTGTTTATAAAACATGTAAAATTGGTCAAATTCACCCATTTTATATTTTATTAAATGATCGAGTCAAAAAATGAGAAAAGTTCAAATCAGTTGAGCCACAAGTTTGATTAAATGATTGTTTTCTATATAGGAAGGTTAAGTACTCACCACCCTGACTGGGGTCACCGGACTGTTGCTGGGGGTAGCCTTGCTGCTGATTGTAGCCTCCCCAGCCACCCTGGGGGCCATTACCATACTGTCCTCCTCCTTGTTGTTGACTGTAATTATAATCGTACCAATAAACAATACGCAAAATCTCCACCAAAAAAGATTTTTGGGAAAGTTATTAGTATCCTCATGATGACAGAAAAATATAAATTTCATGATAAAGCACTTCTTTGCCCACATTTTCTGAGTATGAGAGCAAATGTGTGTTGGGATTTACAAGCTACATTTAAAGTTGTGTAGAGATGTGAAATTTTTTTTTTACCCAGGTGCTCCATACTGTCCTCCGAACTGGTCTCCATATCCTGGGCCCCCTGGTACTGGTCCTCCATGTGGGCCCGGACCCCCTGGTCCTCCCATTCCAGGACCCCCGGGACCGCCCTGACAAATAGAACAAGTCATTTCACATCACCATGTCAACATACTGGCAGACAAGTGACAAACAGCAACAAGGCAATGCAAGATTTTTACTAAAGTTAATAGTGGCCTTAATCCTGAAAATCAATAAGATTCATCCTCTCTCTGTAGGCAACACTAGGGTTCCTGCTTCAACATGTTTTCATTGTTTGTAAGTTTGAGAGCAGAATATCAGTAAAATACCTCTTTTTAATCATTGAGAATAGGGCCTTATTTTGGCCCACAACAGACCCCATGTCTCTGATGTGTACTCTTAAGCTTGTGAAAAATATAATCCTAAGCATGGTAATCTGCTGCCAAATTAATCTGTACATAGCATAAAATGTCCCATAAATATTTGTAACCAGCTGTCATAGACAGATAGCGTTGCAGAATGGTTATCCTGTAGCACAGAGTTTAGTCAGGTATGAAGACACAGTATCTGATACCCGTGCCAATGTGCAAAATATTCATTTATCTTAATGCAACTTACATAGGGTATTCCTGCCTTCTCACTGATCATCTGCATGGCATGTTGAATCTGATCAGGGGTTCCTCTGATGTTAAACAACTTTTCATTGGGGTTAGGACCTGGATGTTTCTGCAGTTCAACATGTGCCCCAGACTGTTGGTTTATCTGACGAATGGTTTCACCACCTATCAAATACAAAATTACATGTAGATGCAACGGGAAAGAAGGTAAATATATAAAACCCATAAAAACTACACACACGAAACTTGTTTTTCTTAAACATTTGTGCACTGGATATCAGTTACATACCTTTCCCAATAACCAATCCACATTTGTCTGCAGGAACAGCAAACTGAGTTTCATCTTGAAATCCTCCTCCATATCCATCACCTCGGCCCATGCCTCTTCCTGGCCCGCCTCCAAATCCACCGCGACCCCTTCCAGGGCCACCACGCCCTCGTCCTCCACCAAATCCACGCCCCATTCCTCCTTCCCGCTGCTGTAAGAAATATATTAACATTTTAAAATTCAAGCATGTTTTTTCTCCATCAAAAGACCAAGTATGTAAAAAGCTTATTCTGTGGTTCCAGTTTCCAATCCAACTCATATATTGTTGATCCCTGACCTTAACTTATTATTACCACAATCAAATTATACCCCCCCCCCTCTTCCCCAAGACACAAGGGAATTTAAGACAACAACAGGAATTTATCAACATGTACCTACTTGGTGGCCAGGAAATTATTCCCCAATTCACTTCAATGAACAATATTTTTACCTCTATGTTTATGCTCTTGGAATAAGACAAGCAATATGGTCCTAATGTTTATGAATCTCTTTCATCTTAAACTACAGGGGGCTTGGGATCATTTATTTGTAATATTAAATTTTCTACAGAGGGGACATTAAAATTTTAACAACTCACATTGTAATCATTCAACAAGTCCTGAATCATCTGAGCAGCGATTTGAACTTTGTCAGGTGCTCCTGTGATGGCACACACTCGATCAGGGCTGCTTCCATCGTCTACAATTGTAAAATGAAACATTAACTAACGAAACACTCGATCAGAGCTGCTTCCATCGTCTAGAATTGTAAAATAAAACATTTAACGAAACATTATGTGTGGTATTGTAATAGCAGACATTCTGCTTCTCTAGAATATTATTCTATGACCTATTGTAAACTTCAATGATGAATATGTTGCAAGGTCTACTATCAAACTCCATCTATGGGACTAATGTCCAAATGGTGTTAGCGAATCCTTGCATTGCTGTTGCACTCTTCCGACACGCTCACAACACAGATCTTTGTGAGGGTTCTAATCAAGTGCTTGCCTATAAAGTCTCCACCTACCAGTTTTAAACTGAACCTTGGCGCCACTCTCTTGCTGAATCTTTTTGATCATGTCTCCATTCTTGCCAATCACAATTCCAACAGCAGTTCTTGGCACAGGAATCTACACAGAAAAGCAATCACATTACTACAGTCCACTGAAAGTTTCTCCAAACTTCATACATAGAACTTGCACACAAAAGAAAGCATTCGTGGTACTGACCTCCATTGGGGGACCGCCGCCTCCTCCACCGTAGGATCCGTAATCATTGAACCCTTTATTCATGTTCTGAAACGAAAACAGATACATAGATTAAATCAACAACTCTCATACATAGATTAAATCAACAACTCTCATTAACTAGAAATACTGTTAACACGAGTAACTTGGTAATCCTTACCTCCATCTCCTTTTCAGCCAGAAGGTCGAGTACCATTTCTTTGGCCCTCTGACACTTCTGGGGATCGCCCGAGATCCTAAGGGGTTTTTCAACAGCTGTTGGGACATTGCTGTCTTGGATCATCACCATTTTGACTCCTGCTCTTTCCTGGAAGTTTCAAACGCAAATGGTAAAATTGATACTTGAAACATATTTCACAAATACCTAGAATTTGTCAGTACAGTACACCTTGTATGTATCCATGTTGCAAAGGAAAGCATTTACCTGCAGCTGTTTGATGGTTTCTCCACCCTTTCCAATCACCAATCCGACTTTGTTGCCTGGCACCATCATCTCCACGACTGTTTGTTGTCCTCCTCCTCCTCCACCGCCGCCTCCTCTATCTCCTCCTCCACCTCCCATGCCCATCCCCATTCCATCCATACCGCCCATCATGGGCCCTCCTGTCTGTCCAGCTCGCATGATAATGTCCTGTATCTGCTGCTTGCAAGCACTGCAAAAGACAAAATGACCATTTTAAACATCTTACCATATTTTCCTCTCTTTTTTTTTTGAGTTTCACTTACATGAAGTTCATGCAAAACAATAAATTTTTCTCTTACGCAATAGATCCAGAGGACCCAGTCAAAGTACACTGACGATCTGGCATCCCACTACCATCTGCAAAGGAAGGAAAAAGACTTTAGTACATTTACTTCACAATACTCAATAATCAATCTATTGACTATCATCCCCCCACCCCCCGATGAAAAGATAAAAATACTTGCAAACATCATATGGCGATCCCCCCTCCCCTTCAGAGATTTCTGAAAAAAGCAGTTTTCAACCAATATCTATTAAACAATAATAATACTTGTCCTATTGGAAATAAGATTCCGTATCTGTTATGGGTTATCCTAGGAATTTAGTGCACCATTTTTAAGATCAAATTTTTTTCATAATTAAAATTGTATCTTTTTAGATTGTCAACAAATATTGTGATGTATAACATTTTATAAAGTATCATCATTATTTTAAAGTCATGAAATCAATATGCACTCTCAGTGTCAGTTTGTCATCTGTTTTATCAATGTATAGTGCATATGTATTGTATCGTGTTGTATTTGTGCCAAATTCCAAATAAATCAAATAAAAAAATCCTCCAACAGACCTCTTCTCCAAATACCTCGACAGTTGAGAGAAACAATATTAAAACTCCCTTCAAAAATATGTATTAAAATTCCTTTAAAAATATGTTAACTACAAAACGTTAACTACAAAACTTGACGATTGTTTCAAAAGAATTTTCTTTCAATTCCCAAGTCTCAAAGAATAAAACAAATGTGTTATGCATCTTCATTCTTCAAGGTAAGAAAGTTGCAAGTACCACTCTATGAAGATGAATACCATAAAACATGCTGACAGAATGACTACTATTGGGAACCTGCCCAAACAATTTCAGTATCCTGGTTCTTCCAAGATACTTATGCACTGAATAAATGTTTCCATAACGACACACTGAATAAATGTTTCCATAATGACAGTCAACAGAAAGATGCACTTGTATTTACGATGGATCTACTGACTTACCTGGTGCAATCTGAATTTTGCAACCAGTCTCAGCTTGTAGCCGGGTAATTTGTTCACCTCCTTTACCAATAACTGCAAGAAAATAACTCATAGTAAGACCCAGTAACTTTCAATATTTTGAATATATTTTTAGGCCCAAATTCAAGAATTCCAAGAAACACATCAGGGAATGAATTCAAATGGTCAATAAAATTTCATCACATCACATAAATTTTTGCAGGACAACAGCAAAATAAATATTTTATTTTTGGCAATACAGTCTCAGCTTCACTGTAAATGAATTGTCCTGATATCTTTATTATCTGTACTCATCTGAAGTGTTAGATACTTACTAAGTCCCACCATCTTGTCGGGGATGGAGTATTCTTCGGTGACAACCATGCCTAATCCTGAGTGCGAGCTAGGTTTAGGAGCAGCTGGAGGAGGGGCGGACGATGGGGGGCCGACTCCTAGTTGTTGATTAATTCTGGCGGCTGCTGCCTGTGCTGCTTGAGCGGCTTCGCTTCTACTGAGAAATACCCAAAATTTTCACAATCAGTATTCATGGCAAATGTATGACCTGCTGCCTTTAAATTCTCCCAAGTCTCAAACAAATATCAACTTCTTTAGCATTTTCTAATGACAATTAAATTGTAAAATTTAAAGTCTTTATAAGGGATCGACTAACCTTTGCTGGTCTTGAAGAGCTTTTAGCTGTGCCCCAATAGCTGTGAAAGAAGAAAAAAACATTAAGTCTTTAGAGAGCTCATCTCAAGGAAAACAAAATATATCCTGTTCATGATCAAGTCAGAAATGTAGGTCGGAATTACAATGTACATGTATCAATCTTTCTTATTACAGTGAAATCTACAGAAAATTTCTACATTCTATTTGAATATTAGATCACAACAGTAAACTCAAGAAAGCTGCTTCTATATCTACACTGTTAGAATCCACATTCACACAGTGATTGGGATAAGCCAGTGCCCAGCACCTCAACTGCAGGAAACCAAACACTCAAAAAATTCATATCAGCTGGAGCTTTAAACAAAATCGACCACTAATTCTGGAACTACTCACTATGGATACAAAAATAAATGCTACATCACAAACATAGGCCAATCCATTTACATTCAGAGACTTTTTATACATTTAAAGTTAAATAATTTAGAGTGTAAATGTGTTTCTTTAATCAGCACTTTTCTTTCTTGGGGGACAAATAACAAAAAATTAAAATTGTAATTGTAGGTATAAACATTTAAAGTCTTATCCAAAACCAATGGAAGAAGTTAATTTCATACCAAATAAATGATCTTACATCATGATGATAAATATGAAAGTGGGTCATGCAAATATGTTCAATATCCTACTCTTTTCCTTTATATAGACTGCTATATCTCAAATCATCACTATTCAAATAAATTCCAAATGTATCACCAGTAAACTGAAGTACAAAGTAGAATCATTGTATATATAATAGATACATTAAAAATACATCACTGAGAAAATGCTTTAAACTTACACCTACATAATTCAAAGATAATGCTTTCAAAAGCAATTTTTTTATTTTTTACGGGGGGTATATGTACTGTTCTGATTAACATGAAGAAAACATTTTCACGCATGTCTTGTCCCCCCCCCTTTTTTTTTTTTACAATCATAAATTTCTTCACAATTGTACTGTCACATTCTTCAAATTGCTAACAGTGGCAATATCACAAGATGTATCTATATTTAGAATGAATGAAAAGTTAACATCTTCCTGGTCTCATGTGACTATTTCTGGTGTAATGATACTTGTCTAATATCCCAATCACTGGAGGGCAGGGTGAGAGAACTAGATTACACACATGCAGAAAACAAAGAACACCAACAGTACAATTTCTGTAACATGTGCCAATCATGATCACATAACTCTTAACAGTGACTAGATCTTTATAAAGGTTAAGTCAACACAAGTCATTCAAGTGTGCACATACTCAAATACAATAAATCAAATTTTGAGATTCATGATTAACTTATCTAAATTCTCCCTGAAATTCAACTTTACAAGGACTGATATTTAACATAGAATTTATTTTCAGTGACAAGCTGTAACTTTTTTTTTTTAATTAAAAGAATGCAAATCACCAAAAACCAGCTATAAAAAGCAATGTATTACATAGGGATATGTTCAAATTTAGAATGTCTATAACAATAATGAAACACTACCAGATGTCTGACAAAGGATTCACGATTTTGAGCAAGCAATATTTCTTATGCCTGAAATTTTGACCCACAACTTTCAAAACCAATGAGGTTATTTGCTCTTCTGGAGGCATCACTGTTTCAAGTTTCTAGTCTATCCACCAAAGGATTCTGAAACATACTAAGTGGAGACCACTTCACGTCCAGAAAAGTCTGACCTTACGATTTCAACACCAAGGACCAACTGCACCAAGTGTACTTTAAAGTGTTACAGATTTTGAAAAGTGAGATCCCTGACCTTCGGCTTCAAAATCAAGATTGATTGATTGTATATAGTTTAATGTTCAACGTGAGAATTTTTCACTCATATGGAGATGTCACCATTGACGGTGAAAGGCTGCAAAATTTAGGCCTGTGCTTGGTGCTTATGGCCTTTAAGCAGGGAGGTATCTTTATTGTGCCACACCTGCTGTGACACTGGGTTTATGCTGTCTAATCCGAAGGACCGCCCCATTTAATCGCCTCTCAAGACAAGCAAGAGAGTCGTATTGACCCATGCATTATTCATAAAACAAAATATTGCAACTCGACTTTGTTTTCAATGCTGAACAGAATTTAAAACATACAAACTCTGGGTTTTAAAAAAGTATTAAAGTTAAGCATTTCCAATTATGTGCTAAAAGGTCTATATATTCTCAACATGACAGTGATCTAAGGAGAGGACTCCTGAAACAAGAGATGTAATCACATGCAAATACTGTAAGGATGTAATATGTGTGGTCCAATGAACAGATTTCAAAAGCAATAATCCAATACTTTTATGAATTCAAATAACACTTGCATCAATAATTCACTTGAGTCAGTGCCTTCCATACATGTCTTACATAACTAAATTATAAATGAGGTATACGTCAACCCATAACCAATCTGTGTCAAGATCTTCTACACGAAATTTTTTCTTTCAAAAATATGATAAAACAGAAATTCAAGTAATGCAGTTATTCAAAAGATCTTGACACAAAATTGACAAACTTTTGAAAATTAAATAACTTGATTATATAAACAGTGAAATATTTAACATCCTATGCAATGAGTTATATATATATAAAAAAAAAAAACTGATGTTAATGGAAGAAGTTTGACTGGCTAGCATTTGAAGCCGAGATGTGCTGGACAATTGGAGTAAGATACAGTAGTATAATGTGTTTTGTACAAACTAGTCAAAACATACGGTCATTAATTGCAGACACTGTCTTCTTTTGGTCTGGTTCACCTGTTAAAAGAAACAAAGCAACAATTGTGCAAATATGTTTATCCCATCAGAGAAGAAACAAACCTTCTCTGATATTATCTTAAAACTTTCTTTCAGACTTTGTCTCCATTTCAGGGTTTGTCACATAGAGGTACACTGCCTTTGCTATGTTAAAGTGAGTTTGATTACCCAAAACATACCAAAAAAAAAATAAAAAATTCAAGCTCAGTATACCTCTAGTATGATCTCCCTGGACTTTATTACTTTTTTTTTTCATCAGAAGCTTTTGAAAGTTTGAAAGACAATGTACCTTTAAGTGGCATTTTGCTGTAAACATAACTTCATGTATACATGTTTAGGCAATAAGATGCACACACAAGCACACTAATCGAATACGTACTTCCGTGCTTTGAATAGAAAACAAGATATCTGTGGCTGACCATTTTCCTCCCAATCCCATAATTATTGCCAACAGCTCAAGCCACAAATATCTTGATATACGTTAATATTGAATAGCATACCGTATGAGTTTCCGTCACTTTCAAAAGGTCGTTTTAAAGGCTGGGAACCGTCACCACCGCCAGCCCCTGGTTGGTTAATTTTAGCTGCTATCTGAAATGAAACAAAAGAAAATTATTAGGACACCTTCAGATAATGTGTGTTTGTGAAGCACTGATGCCTCTGGATTCCACAGACCTTGTCATAAGGAATACACGTGTGAAATATGAACACCCTCTCACCTACAATTCAAACATTATGGCAAATGTTACAAGTTTTTGAAAAGTAAGTCAAAGTCCCAAGTGAAGTCAATGGCCAGGACGCTCAGGAGGTAACAACATTTGCTACCAGTGGAAGGGGCATGCCATAAGATTACATATGAAAAACGAAAGCCCCCTATTGCTTGCCATTCAAAATTTGAAACAATGTTACAAGTTTTGTGAACAAACAGACAGGCCAAAAACTATAAGCCCCTGAACCAAAGATTCCGAGGGGTGGGGGGGGGGGGGGTTGTTAAAAAATTTGCTTGTTGTTTCCAGACCCAGCATCGGAAATATCAATGGGAGGTGTATTTTCTTAAACCTACAAAATTTATCAACAGCTTTTTTTTTTATCATTTCCTTGTTTCACTTCAAATTTAGTGTTCTGCAGTGGAAGAGTATATGATGTCAGAAAAATTACTCAGAAACCATAATAGCAAGAACTACTTGATTAAATCGGGGAAGGGGGGTGTTAGCCATTATACAAAGGAACAGAAAAGCTTCCTGCTACAAATTATATCTTTCCCTTCCTAATCTTGTCCTAGGCATTAAATGTATCATTGAGAAATGGATTAAATCAACTTTTAAAAAAGTTTGTTACATTAATTCGTGTTGCGCTTATGCATAAATTATTGTACGCTGAAGACCACGCGCATTTTCGTACGCTTCAGGGGGTAAAGCATGGTACAATGTAATCGTCCATTTACACGACAAAAAACAGATGGAAATGAAATACAAATCATCGATACTTGCGCCAGAGAAATAATTAACGATAATTTTGTTATATGAACATCAAATAGTCATTCAGGAAGTTAAAGGAGTTTTAATAGACGCCATATACATCTATGGTGAAGACCACGCGGTCAATTTTGATTTCGGTAAAAGCCGCTAGCATGGACATAACAAGTTCTTCTTTGCTATAAAAAATACGTCAGTTACACTCTCTGAAAATAATTCTTTACACATTACCTGTCTTGCTCGGGCAACGGCGTCTGCAAATGCTGCTTGGTGGTCCAAATTACCCTGTCCTCCCGCATCCATTGCCCATTGAAACACAAAGATGGCGGCGGTTTCTTTCGCATGCGCTAACAAGAATTCTTTCTTTTGATTGGTGTGTTAAGCCACGTGTGTTGGAGCGGAGGCCTCCAGTGGGAAATTTCTTTGGCATGTAAAGATAAACGGTGTTGCTCAACATTTTCCCCTACAGGTGTGATTAATTCCTAATTAGTATTTAATTTATTGAAAAGAGTCAAATCTTAGGTATTCAATAACTCTAGTCGTGGCCTTCAATGTATCAACGATGTTTTTCTTAATATTAATTGTAATCATTTTCATTGACTACTGAGTATATAATATATTTAGTCCTCTTAATTAAATCACAGTTTCATGTAATTTGCGGACAGCTTTGTGTTAGAAGATTGGGAATGTTACATGAATATTTGTTAAATTAAATGTTTATCAAACCCAATAATAGTACCACCCGGGACGGCACAAAAAAAACCGCTAATTTGACGCGTTTACTCCCGGGGGGGGGGGGGGGGGGGAGGGGGGGTCTCAACCTATACTTTTGGGTACAGACGTCCCGCTGAGATTTTCAACCCCCCCCCCCCATAAATATATTCATTATTTTTTGAACCATACCCATTCAATATTTTCCGTTGAGAATTCTGACCCAATCATATATGTGACCTGTTCATGTAATAGTTGCCGCCCAAGCAAATAAGTGCATATTGTAGTTATATTTGGGGGAAATTTCATAATATTTCTTGATTACAAATCTTATAAGAGGTTTGAATTCCAGTGAATATAATTTACCATCCATTGATGTAAACTTGGCATATTAAATTGCCTACCCATTGATATAACAGATTGATGAAAATGGCACCCCATTGATATATTTGCCTTGTCAAAAAAGCGACCCATACCAGCGGCACGTCTGTGGATACACATGTATAGGGAAGAACCCCCCCCCCCCCGGGCGTTTACTGCTTCAATTAAATTAACCCTGATTCAATGAAATTCCATATATGTCACTCTGTTGTTATTTATTTTACAAATTATTTGCCGTCAGTTACAGCTTGTATTGCTTTAATTATTAAATGATATTCAGAGTGGAGGAAGCCATGTATAAAAATGTTCACCTGAAAAGCATTAATTATGTTATGCACCAAACTTCTGGTAACAATGATGAAATTAGTATATTAATGGCGTCAATATATTGTACAGAATAACGAACCGTCTTCTGACGAGCAAGATTCAGTGTTTAAATTCTGAGCTATATGCTCTATTTTGGTTCATCTCCTACTCCATTTCGATCCTATTCGGTACACTTTTTGTCCATTTCGATCTAAGTTTTGGTCCATTTTAAATAGTGTTTAGTCTACCGGTGAACATATACACAACTCAGCTTTATGACTGCAAACGGGATGATTTCAGCTTGTCCACGTCAACTTCCCCCGCAACTTCTCATATCTATATAATGTACGTAGCGGGCTCAACATATTCAATTATCACCAGCATATGGTGCCGAGTATGGTGCATGTTTGCATGTCTTTCGTCTGATTCAATACGCAGAGCTACAGTTCGATCTACATAATCGAGCAGACTAATAAATGACAAACAGGTCGGTGTTTGCAGCCGGGGATTTGGACAGTCACATTAAAGTCAGCTTATCCACCCACATTACTATAAGTAACGAAAATCCCGGGCACACTTGTAAGTAGTAGTGTAATCAAAATATCAAAAGGCAGATTGAGTATACTCGAATAGTTTCTACAGTTCTCCAGGAGTATTTTTTCTTTTTATAAAAAGGGGAGGGGGTGTCAGAAACAAGTTTTGCAGCTGATGTTATATAATCCTATAATCCTTCCAGTTCCCATGCACATGCAGCTATAGTTAACTACAAAATGGTGCTTATTAGTTGTTGTTTTTTCTTTCAAGAAACCAGTGTGTATATTTTAGATATTCTGGTAGAAAATTATGTTCGTGTATTGGATTTTTCCACATTCATGAGTAATATATGGCCTTTCGATTAAATTTTAGAATGAAGCGTACGATCTTTATCCCTTAATGTTTTTGAAGGGGGGGGGGCAAACTTCTATAAGCAATATGAACAAGCAAAAAAAAAAAAAATTGTTGACAGTGGCGGATCCAGGATTTGTCGAAGGGGGGGGGGGTTCCGTTGAAAAAGGAGCCATCTGGGATGACGCCAAAGCGGGGGCCCATGCAGGGGGCGAAGCCCCCGGAAGCTCTCGGGTTTTAGAGGTTTTAAAGTTACATTTAGAGTTTAATTTAGCTATATATCTATATACATAATAATTAAGTTTGGTCACCAAAAGGGGGGGGGGGGGGGGCTTGGCCACCTAGGCCCCCCTCTAAATCCGCCACTGGTAAACTAAATGTGTGTGTGGTGGGTGGGGGGGGGGGACAAAACTGTCTTAATATATCACCGAATGGGGGGAGGGGAAGCAAAATTTTAAAAATCACTTAATGGGGGGGGGGGGGCAAACCTTAAAAATCCACTAAAGGGGGGGGGACAAAAACATAAAAACATACTTTTGCCGCCCCCCCCCCTTTCAACCGTGGGGAGGGCAAATTGCCCCCCCCCCTCGGGCTCCTACGCCCATGTTTAAAGTACTTCCCCGGGAGTACTGCATTCCATTATATTAGATTAGATTGGAATGTCCTAGTGTTGTGGTCGTGTTTGTCCTAAATGTTAGGTGGTATCAGTCTTTATAAGTGTCAAATGTCATGTTGTGTGACTTATCATTTTGTGATTTTACTTGAGATTTTTTTTTTCTCAAGAAAAACAATGCAACTTTCTAAAGAGGATGGAGGTCTAAGAATGACGAATATTGAGCGTTTTATCAACTCTTTGAAATTAACATGGTTTAAAAGATTATTTCATACAGACTCTGATTGGATTCCACTGTTCACTGAAATCACAAAATGTAAATATTGTCCATCTGTCCCACTTTGGACCAGAATACTCTAAAGTTAAAGCAAAAAATACCGATAATAGCTTTTGGAAAGAAGTCCTACATATATTTTCTGAGTTTTTAAATACTTCATCACATGACTTGAACCCAGAGGATACTTAATTAATGGAATCTTTATTGTATAACAATAGAATTATGATCCAAAATAGGTATTTTTTTCAAAATCTTTGTATGAAAAGGGGTCTACTTTTGTAGATAACTTGTTTAATGGTAATGGTAATTTTATGTGTTTTGAAGATATTATTGACAAATTCTCTCTTAAACTTCCCTTTACTTTTTATGAGGGGATAAAAAGAGCGATTCGGTGTTCTTGGCCAAATGTTAACAATTATTCTACAAACTCCACTACAAGACCTTTTCAGCCAGATTTTATGAAAACATTAAATAAAAAAGGTTCTAGGGCTATGTATGAGATATTTTTGTCTTCACTTCAGTGTAATACACTGAAATGTGAATCCAAGTGGTATAAAGAACTGAAGTTGAAGAGGGATTATGACTGGAAATAGATTCATAAAAAATATTTTTCAATAACAAAAGATATAAATCTGATATGGTCTAATTTTAGAATTATTCACAGAATTCTAGGCACAAACAATTCAGTATTTGTTTATGTCCCAAATCAGAAATGATAATTTATGTTCACTTTGTCAAATGGAAACAGAAACAATTATGCATATTTTCTCAGTTTTATTGTCCAAATGTCTATATCCATTATGATCCCTTCTAGAAAAATGGATATTTGAAAAACCTAGAAAAAGCATAAAATTTGATATATGTACAGTTATATTATAGGCATTCCTAAGGAAGATGAAATTATCAATCTTATAGTATTGCTTGTCAAAAATTATATATTCCAAATGAAAAATCAAAACTTACTATTTCAGAATGTAGTTAAGTATTTGAAAACATATTATGAATTAGGAAAAAAATGTACAAAATAAATAACGAATGAAAGGAGATGGTTGAATAATTGGAAATGTCTATTTGAAAATACATCTAATTAGTTTCAATTTATTAATATTTTGTTAGTTATCTTCCAGGATGAATGTTCGTGTATGTATGTGTGATTGTATTGATTGTCTATAATTGAAAAAAATAAATAAAAATATAAAAAAAAATAAAAGTTGGTGATTTTACGTGTCCCACCCACTATCAATGTAAACTTTATTTAATGACCTTAGTTTGCCTTTAGATTATTTTTTTAGATCATGACAAAGCAGCTCTTGTCGAGTACACAGCGTGGAGGTGCATGGCTGAATGAGTTGCATTTCTTTTGAGCTTCCTGTTTTTTCATTTTAGTTCACAGGCATTTTCTTGCTTTTTTTTATCTTGGCTTTATCTATGCATATTTCAAACTTTCATCTGCTCTACCAGCTTGTTCTGTAAAGCTTTATTTTAGTTCTGTTTGCTTGTATTGTATCTATTCTCTTTTTTTAGCATGTATGTGTGGAGGTAGGGATGGCCCAACCTCACAAACAAGTTTCATGCTATGTCAATTTAGTTAAATCTTTCTTATTTTATTTTTATATACACTTTGGCTACTCTGTCTTAATTTCTACTCCTTTGTAATCAGTTATTTATTTTGAATAATTTTTATAATTTTGCGTTTCTTTTACTATCTTTCTAATTATATTTTTCCTAGTATTATTTTTCAGTGATACTCTTTAGCTTTATATGCTTTGTTTGTATTTAAAATGCCTTGTGAATTGCTTTTAATTTCTTCTGCATTCTGTTGAATATGTCAAATTTCTTTAACTTATTTTATTTATTTTCATAATTTATGTGTTAAATATGTATATATGTGTGTTTCTGCATGAAGTATAATGTGTATGTTTCCTGCTGGTAGTTTTTAAGTTTTATTTAATATATGTTATTATTGTCTGTGATTACGTCGTTATTTTTTATATATAATACTGTATACACTTGCATAAAATTTACTTACTTACTTATTTTTTTTTTTATCCCTATATATAATGAATTATGCAAAAATATCCAGTGGCGGATCCAGGATTTGT
>CAJDSM010002591.1:0-11201 GCA_903981925.1 Ostrea lurida
AGAGAGAGAGAGAGAGAGAGAGAGCAGTGAAGCCATTGCTGATATCAGTCATTATTGTGCACCTAGTGGAAACCTTTTTTTTTTTTACGAATTTACTATGGAAACTTCAATACGAGTTTTGAAAATTCAAAAAATTTAGTTAAATTCAAAACGTTCATCGTAGATATACATGTAGTTCTTATATTAGTATACTTTAAATTACTACTATTTCAGATGCAGGGGTAATTTTCACTAAAAATTGCACTTTTTTGTCTTTATTTGAATTTTATTGAATTGAATTATTGAAACTTCCTCACATGAAAAATAGTATACAATTCTTGCTGTTTTGCAGGTCAATACGACGATATGGAAACCTGAGGAGTATAATATTCACCAAGCCCGCTTTATAGCACGTTAAATTTCATGCACTCATGTGAACTGATTGGCCGTTTCGTTTGAATAGAAGTTAAGTTTGGATGACCACGCTATGCCGTTCTTTTAATGATTGGATACTTTATTGAATGTACCACAATATAAAGTAAAATCCATTAATTTAAGAAGTCTTTCCCCAAAATCTGCATGCTTAAGTAAAATGAAATGCCATTATAAGAACGATAGTACATAAACACATGCGTGGTTATCGAATGGGGTTCATTATCGTGACTATATAGATGTACGTGCACTTTTAAAGACAGTTGCAAAAATGACCTTTGTCAATGCGTTTCAAGGACAGAATTAAGGTATATTATTAAGCACGGCAACTTTATATGTAGCTAGTTCCTCATCGACAGCAAAGTTTGTTGCCTTCTTGGACGGCAACTACACATCGCGACATCTGTCGGTATGTCTTTCTTACATGTATCATAAATGTTCTCTGTATATTGTGGCTTCTTGTGGGTCCATGATTGGTCAAGGATGCTTGTGTGTAAATATGGCTAATCATGGCTCTGTTATTCTTGATATTTTCTCTATAATTATGATTATACGTACATGTAAAACTTTGATTTCTTGTTGTGTTTTCCCTACCTCCGGGTCCACAACTTTTCGAAAACTTGAATATCTGAACATCCCGGTAGTGTTGTAATGTCGTATAATCATCGTCGTGTTTATCTTGAGATGATTATTTTGAAACGTAGCTCTGGCGATTGTAAAATCCACACTATATCAGGCATCCCCCCCCCCAGTGCTCATTACGCAAGCGAGTAGGACACGGAACTTTGGGTAGAGAATGCTAGTAGGGCACGGAACTCTGGGTAGAGAATGCGAGTAGCGCACGGAACTCTGGGTAGAGAATGTATGCCAGCAGGTTTTCAGGCCGATTTCAACTTTTTAGGTCCAGTGTTCTATTTATAGAAGATCTGTTAATCGAACCATTCTAGATCATCTCCTCAGAAGGACAATGACATGTCATTTGAAGAAATTTAACTCCTTTTTACTCAAGGATGATTTATGCCAAGTCTGTTTGAAAATTGCCTAATGATTCTGGAAAAGATGAAAATGTGACTGAAACGTTTACGAACAGACAGACGCACTATAGGTATAGCGATCTATCGACCTCGGAGTGGATTCTGTGTACGCGGTGAACACCCTCGCGGTGCGCGCTGGTGGTATGCATATATTTTTATACGTATCATTTTAAATAGGAAAGTTTTCGAAAAGGTTGATTAATGATCTTGTGTAGTTTTAAACAGGCTTTCTGTACATGTTAACAGTTTTAGCTTCCTTCATAATAACATAATAATTTTGCAGTTTACTTCAGAAAAATGACTCATTTTTAAAATTTGTCGGGAAAAAATGTTCATAAAAAGAAAAGAATCGAAGAAAAGACAAATTTCTTTACCTAGAATGATAAAGTTATTCACAAGCATATAACAATAGCTCCATGTAACATAGAATTGCTTCGTTATTTAGATATTGATGTTTTTTCATGACTAGGTAGATATAAATAGGATGTGTCGTCCGCGGATGAAATTGTTTACATGATGTGTATAACGCAGAGAATGATCTATCTACCTCAGGGATTCTAGTAATAATAAAAGTTAATAACTTCGTCAATAAAGCATCATTTACCGGTTTTTTATCATATTTTCCACCAAAAGAGTAAAAGTGGAAGTAATGTCAAGACATTTTGTCAATTGATGGGCTACATTTTTGCAGTTACTCCCCTTACAACGGATGTACGGGTGCGCTTTTTAAAATTGTATAATTCAACAAATTGTATATAGTTGGAGAAGGGGGATATGTGTGTAATATTTACCGAATTCGACGATTATTTCTGTCCAAAGATAAAATGCAAATATTACCAAAATTTAAAACAAAGGCACCAGAATAAAAAGCAGAAAGATATCATGTGATATAATCAGGCAAGGGGCATCGTTAAAAAAAAAACAGGGGGGGGGGACCTTCACATTATTGTTTGATAATGCTTGGCAAGTAAATCCTAAGATTTAAATTCTTAATAGTGAGGGAAGGCGGCAAATGTTAATCTTGTGGTTCAATTTCATATTTCCACTACAATTCAGAACAGTGTTGTTTTTAGAGGGGGTGGGGGTGGGCATATCCAAAGATCACCCTTATGTAAAAAAATAACCAACTATGCATGCAATAATAAAAGTGGACAAACTCATCGTTGCTATTTACCTACGGTAATAATCATTTCCGTGCACATTTCAGTAATTACAGTGCAAGAAGAGCTGTAATTTGATTTACACTTAATTTAATTTTTTTTTTTAAATTGATAACGCGAAAAAAAAATTCAACAATTAAGTTACACTAGAGATACAAATTCAAAATAATGGACATGTTCTGTTTTATTAGTTCCTGATATGTATTCAGCAAGAAGTAGATTAATTTGTCCAATGTGAAATAGTTATTTAATTAAACGTACAATAATGTAAGCCATTGGTTGCACATGTGATTTCAGACATATTTTTGTGTAAGTTGCCGAAAATATTGATAAAATAATAATAATGTAGAATTACTGGTATACTAAACAATCCTGATTCTGATTTTGAATATGGACTAGTTAATATTTACATATACATCTATCCGTTTACAAATTGTTATAATGACATACACTGCGTGCGAGAAATCACATAAGGGACACAGATAAATGTGGTCAGTTACTAAATACTATTGTTCGGTTTTACTGTTTTTTTAAAGTCATTACACTTATTCGTAGAAAATCCCTTAACAGGCAATTAATTACGACCAGAAATAGTCAATCTTTTCTCTTTTTCTATTTGAGGACCGCAATGTGCTGCAGGAATTAAATCACATAAATATTTCACAGATTCATTGTCTGGCATTTCGTTACCAGGGATTTTCTCTTCTAATTCATCAAATTCAAAATTTTCTTCCATATTCTTGGTTTTAATATCATTGTTGTCACACGAAAAAGAAGCCGTTTCGCAGATTCATCTGTTTGTTTTCGGGGAGTGTTAAGTTTTTTTTGTTTTGAATTTTTATCGCGTATATAAACTAGTTCATTCGATACAATTATTTCTTTTCTTCTTTTTCGATTTCACCAGGAATTATCCCTACATGAGTGATTGTTAGAAATCCCATTTTCCACATTTTTAAAAGATATGATTACTGTAGCAATCAAAGATTTTTGCAATGAATAACTGACTAGCTAGATATTTTTTGTTATTGAAGCCGAATATGTAGATCAGATTCGTTTCTGGAGCATAGAATGAAGGATTGAATTAAATATGATAAAACACACACGAACCCCCCCCCCCCAAAAAGAAGAAACAACCAACCAAACAAACACCTCCCACCCCACCCAAGGTTATATTGTTTTCCAAACGAGAATCACTAAAGCGGAAAATACAACCGTAGCATAATTTAAGAACAGGAAGATGAACGTGTGGTTAAATCATTTTTGTCATTAAATATTAGGTAAGTTGTCCACAATTTTTCTTGTATCAATTCATTTAATTTGCACGGACTGGCTGACAGATATATTAAAATCTAAAGTACTTTGCTTTCCGGCCAAAAGAAGGATGAATTCTAGTATTTTATCAAGTTGTTCTATCATTTCTATCAATAAATAACAGATTCAACTCCACGATCGACAGATCATAGACTTATCAAACTCCGAATTCGATAGATCATGTATCCGCGGACGAACAGATCCTATTTTATCTTACCTAGTCATGAAAAAACATCAATATCTAAATAATGAAGCAATTCTATGTTACATGGAGCTATTGTTATATGCTTGTGAATAACTTTATCATTCTAGGTAAAGAAATTTGTCTTTTCTTCGATTCTTTTCTTTTTATGAACATTTTTCCCGACAAATTTTAAAAATGAGTCATTTTTCTGAAGTAAACTGCAAAATTATTATGTTTAAATTGAAGGAAGCTAATAATGTTAACATGTACAGAAAGCCTGTTTAAAACTACACAAGATCATTAATCAACCTTTTCGAAAACTTTCCTATTTAAAATGATACGTATAAAAATATATGCATACCACCAGCGCGCACCGCGAGGGTGTTCACCGCGTACGACAGATCACCTCCGGTCGATAGATCGCTATACCTAGTGTGAGACGGATGCAAAATTAAATATGATCAGAAAAGATCCTTTAAATGACAGACATACATGTAATTTTGACAGACAGAACAAAAACTGTATGCTCCCGAATCTTCGATTCCGGGGGCATAACACCCCCCCCCCCCCCCCCCCCAAGTTTTTATGCTACAAATCATGCAATAAAAAAAAATGCATTTAGGTACATGTACATATATTTCATATAATTAAGTAATTACATAATTATGATCAACATGTATATACAATGTATATAGATAAGCTACTTATTTATTTGGAGATGAAACCTTTAATGGCAATGGTATATCATCTAAAATGTGAAGAATAGTCTTAACAGAATGAACCACATCTCTTGCACTTGTACTTAATTGTCTTGATAGCTGCCAAAAATGGTGTGGCTTGCGTCAATAAGATTAATGTTGAACTTGTGCATTGAAGGTTTGAAAGGAAGCCAGGCATGCGCACTGAAGTTTCGGAAGCCAATGGTCGATGATCAAACTAGGGTTGAACTTTGGTATCTCGAATACCATGGTTATGTCGAAGTGATTCATAAGTCCCTGCCACCTAATTTTTAAGTATTTTTTACTCTTAATATCTCGAATCCACGGATATCTTGGAAGTTTTTTTCTCGTTCCCATCGAGTTCGAGATATCGAGGTTCGACTGTACCTTTGTTGCACATGCGTACAATAATGGACTGTAACATCTTGTATTTTAGATACTCGCCAAAGACAAAATGCAACCAAAACTACTGATCATGGTCTCCATCCTGCTTTTGATGGGATTGACAAATGGGGATACAAATAGCTGCATTTATTCTTGTCAATCTACAGAGCACAGCTGCAGAGCGACGTGCAGATTGACGTATTCTTACGTCACCGATCAGATGATCTGCGAGAGTGGCTGCACAAGAGCTAGTAACGCATGCGCTGCTAAGTGTTGATGAGGCGAACCAATGGAAAAGTTGCATGTGTACATATATGTGGATGAGACAGAACAATAAATTAAGGCAATAAACAGTTGTAAAACTCTTTGAGATGAATTTCGAGATAAAAAGTCGATATATATATATATATATATATATATAATGTAATCTTGAACCGCATTTCATTTTGGTTATAACAATTTATATCTCACTTGAGCGGAAATCGTGGGCCTTGTCTTTAAATCAATCAATCAAAAAATATTTTAAATGCAGTGCGTATATCTTGATTGATCCTCTTAAAATCTACATTCATGGACCGTATTCCATCCTTTCTCAGTGACTGTTCCGCGTTTGACAGCGTGGCGAGGATTCCATCGTCATCGAAAGCAGGTTAAATTGACTTGTCTGGATGGTTTAGCGCACATGCAAGTCACACGCCGAAAGCACTAGGAGATTCGGTTTTTGCAGATCGTATAAGATCAACTCCGGGCAGGGACGGGAGTAGGTATCCATATACAAGTCCCATACAGGATACAAAGCAAGAATTGGGCTTACACAGAGCCCTGGACCATGCAACTATACCTATGAAGAGTAAGCAAGCACCCCCTGTCGACCTGTCACATCCACCAAAAGCCCATTGTCTTGAGTGTACAAAGAATGGCCACAAATAACGCGTCAGACAGAATTTGAGTTGATATAGCACAAATTCAAGTTTGTTCACATGGTGACCTTTAGCAGTAGGATTGGACCATATACTATAGTTGATTAAGGAATTGATTTGTTTTACGAGGGTATATAAAAGGGAACATCGTGTCATCTTCTTTAAAAAAGCTTCATCTCAGCAACACCAGGGCCATGAGTAGTTATACTGAGAGGCAAGTATCTTGGGGAACTTTGCCAGAACATATTTACGTTTCTGGGGATAGGAAGGGCCACAACAGGATATAGGAATACAAATTCTTTTCAGGAGTAAAGGGATCAAACTAAATTAGGTCCAAATACGAATGTTCCCAAATTTTATGCCCCCCGCAACTATAGCCGTGATATGATTATTTAATGTTGTCAAAAAGTATTTCCCATACATGCCAGGTATTTTCAAACTTTTGTATTTCAAAGTTCTGATATGCAATATATACATCTTTCAACTTTATATTTGTTGTATTTAAATAGAAAACTGGGTAGTTTGCCTTTTTTCAAACGAGAACAAAAAATATAGTTTTGTATATAAAATTCTGTTGTTTTTAGACAATGGAAGTTCACCTAATAGAGTATTAATAACATTAAAGCAAATCTTTTGGAAGTTGTTTGATTTATATGCATACTCAAACTAGAAGGGTTTTATATATCGGGATCGGGATTCACATATTGTTTACCATGTGATGATGCTGAAGTCAAGTCAACAAACAGTAAAGTAAGCCTAATGGGCTTCTACAGGGGGGAAAATAGACCTCAACTAATTGTAATTAATTATGTTAGTATGCTTATTAGTAAAATCATGCGACCAGGTTTAACCAATTTTTTATTTAACGCGAACTGGCGAGGAGTGCAAATGAGGTAATTCGGGCTAGATGTTGGGGTTACGGATTATCATTATGTAATGTTTTCTGTAAAGCATCGTGTATCACCCACGGGGTTATATCATATCTTAATCCTGTGGTTTTATACAATGAACGCTCTTCATGGGAATAACTAGTCATTTCGGACAGGAGGTTATTTGGGGGGGGGGGGGGGGGGGGTCACCCGACAGCAGAAAACGAGTATAAATAGTCATTTTCATTAAAATTTGGACTGCAGGGAGCATGAAACTAACTTTTCAGTCCACCAATCACGCCAGTCTGATCCATATCCTTTCTATCATAGTTCCCCATTGAAATTGAAACGAAGTAAATTTTAAAAGGAAATGTCGGACATGGTATACAAGACATTTAATTTGAGAACTGTTCACAAAGGAACAAAACATCAAATTTTTCTCCTGATCATACCACAACCATCTCTGACCTGTGGAAACTTCTTGATTGTTGACTTATTTTCATAAGCGGCAAGCCTGTCACACATATTCTTGCTTTTGTTGGAAGTGTAATTTTCATTTTGACGAGTTCTGTGACAGGTCGAAGACTGCTCGCGGTAGCACTGCACTGTGGTAATCATTCGCTGTGTAACCTGGAAGTCGTGAGTCTGAGCACAGGAGTTCGACATTTTATCAATTAAGTCGATATAATTCACTCGATTGACCAAACCATGAGCTTTTACATGTATGCTATTACACATAGCTCATGGTTTGGTCAATCGAGTGAATTATATCGACTTTATTGTTAAAATTTCTAACTCCTGTGGTCTGAGCCTCGCTCGTGTGATGGCTGCTTCAAACTTAAGACGTATATATATTTGTGATTGCTCCTTTGACAAATTTTTGCATTAAGAAGGAAAGATCAAGGGTCTTGCGGATATGTCCTTAAAGAGGCTGACCAAGATACCTTGTCATCTCCCCATTAAATGTATAATTGAGAACACACAGACAGGCAGAACCTGAGACTACATATAGCGAGAATACATGATTGTCATCTCCACCATTAATGTATAATGATATACACAGAGGCGGACCGAGATACATTGTCATCTCCACCAAATGATAAACACAGAGGTGGACTGAGATACATTGTCATCTCCACCATTAATGTATAATGATAAACACAGAGGTGGACCGAGATACGTTGTCATCTCCATTAAATTAATAAATGTATAATGATAAACACAGAGGCTGACCGAGATACATTGTCATCTCCACCATTAATGTATAATGATAAACACAGAGGCGGACCGAGATACATTGTCATCCCTATCATGCGTTAAATTTGAAATTAACATTATTTGTGAATCTACATTTGTTAAAAATCTTGGATTCTATTTTGACAAAACTTTAAATATGGAAAAAATATTTTTGATGAACATTAGAAACATCAGACGCATTCGATCTTACATTTTGGAGGACCTGCAAAAACCCTCATCAACTCGCTTGTCACTTCTCCAACTAGACTACGGGAACTCTATGCTTTATGGCATCAGTAAGCATCTTACCTATAAGTTGCAGAAAGTTCAAAACACAGCAGCACAGGTGATAATACAAAGAAAAACGAACACATTATCGCAGTTTTGAAAGATCTCCACTTGCTGCCGGTAGACTAGAATATAGATGCCAATACAAAATTCTTATCTACGTATACAAAGCAGTGAATAATCAAGCTCCGCAATACCTTACCGATCTTGTGAACATTTACTTTCCTACTCGTTGGCTCCGTTTTAAAGATTCACTGCATTTAAAAGTTCCAAAAACCAGAACTGTAGCATACGGAAGTTATCGTTTCGATTTTGCGGTCTCCACTCTCTGAAACTCTTTAACCATGAAAGTGGGAAGTGCCCATTCTTTATTGGGATCTAAAAAAGATTTAAAAACTTATCTTTTTAAACAAGATTTGACTGTTAACTACTGGATGATTTTGACATTTTTAGGTCACCTGAGTAAACTCCAGCGTGACCTATTGCATTGGTTTTCGTCCGTCGTCGTCCGTTAACAATTGAACATTTTTAAACTTCTTTTTGATAACCCACCAGTCCAATTCCTTTTCAAAATTTGGTAATGAAGCATCTTTGGGAACAAACGGCACATAATTGTAAATTCAGGTCCCTATGCACCACTGGGGCCTTGGGGGCGGGGCTTAAAAACTGCCCAAAAGTGACCAATTTTGCAAAAAATCTTCTTCTTTAAAACACGCACATGTCTGAGAGAAATCCAAATGCATAGTGATGTAGAGAGCAGGAAGGCCTTTACACAAAATTGTAAATTTGGTGGTCCCCTGGGGTGGGGTTCTGACCCAGGGTGGGGCCAAAACTTTGGTACATAAAGTCTGTTAAAACAATCTTGAACATGTTTTTAACCTTCCTTCTGATAACCACACTCCAAATTCTTTTCCAATTTGGTATGAAGATCTTTTTGGGCACAAAGGGGCACATAAATTGTAAATTCAGGTCTCTTGCACCCCTGGGGCCTTGGGGGCGGGGCAAAAACTGCCCAAAAAAGTGACCAAATTTTCAAGACAATGGGCTTCTTCCTTACAACTGTACATGTCGAAGAGAAAATAAATGCACTAGCTGATATAGAGCAGGAAAGGCCTTTCACAAAATGGTAAATTTGTGTGATCCCGGGGTAGGAGTTCTGAACCCCAGCGGCAAGTGGGGGAGGGGGGGGGGGGCAAACTTGGTATATAGTGTTTATATGTAAGCATTTTGAAAGCAATCTTTTTCCAATGCTATTGATATTAATGTGAAGTAAATGAATATTTGGAATGAGAAGGGAGCCTTTGTCATACATTATACCACCTGCACACAGTGGGGGGGGGTGGGGGGTGCACGTGATGTTTACTGGAATCAAGTTGTCTGTCCCATCCGTCTGTAGGCAGAATGGTTCCCATTTGCAGACTTTTAGTGTTAGCCGTTCTACCAAGAGTCACCATATCATGCATATGGTCTACCTATTGCATTTGGGTCAAAGGGCAAAGGTCAAGCACACTGGAACATACGAAGTAGCGATATTTGTGATCTGGGCCTCAAGAGAATGATCACATTTTGCCTAGAGTCACTATTATCATATATGGGACGATGATTAATATTGGATTTCCGGGTTCGCAGAGCATTATCCTTTTCTACTTACGAGATCACTATATATACATATATACTCATGAGACGAAGATGTTCTTTATCGGAATTTTGGGTCAAAAGGTCCAAAGGTCCAGATGCATCTGGACTCAAAGTAGCAATATTATTTCCAGGCTCTTCAGCATTATCCTTTCTACCTGAATCACGCATTATCATCACCACATGAACTCAACCATGGGGTCAAAGACTGTTACTCTATTGAATTTGGGTCAAAAGGTCAAAGGTCAAGCTCACTGGACCATTAAAGTAGCAATATGGTTTTCATTTAAAATTCTTGGCAACATCTTGTGAGAATTGAAATGATAAATCTTGTGTATATGATAGGAATCATATGCAGTATATGAAAGATATTAATCATGTGACACAAAATACTCTGTATTGAGACTTAAGAAACTGCAAATAGTGGAGACTCCCTGTGTGGGGCTATGATACTCAGGTGCCGTCTACAGGGCCTGTGGGCCTCTTGTTAAGGAAACACTTTAATTTTATTTTGTTAATCTGCATTTTTTGCTTTATATTGTATACTGTGGAATCATTTTAATTCTTGGGGGTAACCAAAATTTTGCTGATTCATGGAGACGTAATTTCGTGGGTAATTAGGTAATAAATAATGCTAACGGCATATTTATAAAGATTAAAAAGAAAATAAAAACATGTTCATGGGGACGTAAATTCGTGGGTAAGAGTGACCCACGAAATCCACCAACATTGGTCCCCCACGAACAATGATGATTCCACAGCTTGTCAAGTGCATTTAATAGAACTTTTTTTAAGTATATTGCGCTATACAAATTATCATATTTTATATTGTGTTGTATCATTAATAGAAAAGAACACACCTTAAAACAAAGAAATGTGGAAAGAGAGCTCTAAGTAATACTGCACCGGGATTTGATTAAAAAAAAAAATTCTGAAATTTAGTCCGAAATGTCCCCTTTTATTTGAGCGGTCAAAATTTAATTAAACTCTATCTCGGACTTCAGTTCAAGTTTCAACTTGCGCTTTTAGCTCACCTGAACCGAAGGTTCA
>CAJDSM010002592.1:58-19734 GCA_903981925.1 Ostrea lurida
ATGTAATTAGCTCATTGCATAATTGTGTGAATACTTAATGATTTCATAAAAAATTGATGTTTTTATGCTATATTTATCTTAATGAACAGAAAGAAACATTTTTTCCTGGAGAATTGTGCAAACCAACTTTCCCTTAATGAGTACATTGTATCAGTAACAATTTTAACATTGGCTTTTTGAGGCGTTTGGGTGTAACAGTGAGTTTAATTAACGTTACGCCATGAGCCCTTATGCCATATAAATTATATTTATCTGGTTTAATTTTGACGATACATCAGAGTGGTACCCAATGAAAGCATGATGATTACTTATAATTGCTACCATTTTAGAAAATTAGCTGTTATAGCATATTCATGTATAATTAATTTTTTTGTAAAAAAGTGTTTCTGATTACTTATTTTGTATATTGAAGGGGGGGGGGGGGGATAGTCAGAAAGCACGTTTGTTTCTGGGGAATTTTGCAGACCAACTTTGATTTTGAATTACATTGTATTGACAACATTTTTAAGACCATTGTTGCAATCTGGCTGTTTTGGTGGTATGGGGATTCAAAAAGATGGGTTACCATAGACAATTTCATTTCAACACTTCAAAACATTTACGATGTGAGTATTTTGATATTATTTAACTTATATATCATTTCCAGTGGTGATCAAATGAAAGCATATGAAGTTACTTTTATACGCTACTGTTATATTAATTAGCTATTGCATATTCAAAAAAATGTATTTTGTAAAATAAAATTTTTGGCTATTTTTAAAAATATGAACAGAACAATAAAACATACATTTCTATGTAAAATTTTGTAAATAAACGAATTTTGCATATTTTGAGTAAGACAAATAGTTTCAAATTTAAAAATTAAATAAATGTATAGTAACAAACAAATTGCATGAAATTTTGGAGGCATTAATGCACAACTGATGGTGATATGATTATCAAATATTCCATCTCATTGACTGTTTCAATCCCTTCATCCCCTTCTTCATCTTCCTTTTCACTTGCTACCAAGAAGCCAAGTGTAAAGATTATAAACGTGTGATCTATTCAATAAGTTTCCTGTGGCACAAGTAAGCACCACTTGTACATTCACTTCAATCCCCCTCTGTACCAACTTTCCATTCATTCCTCTTCTATCTGGGAGATTACCTGCTCGTCAATCAGCATTAGCCCTATGTACAACAGTCTGATAGTTTTAAACGACATCGAGGGCGTTGATATGTAGTGTGTATTGTACAACAGCGCGATTAATGCTTTGTGCAATTTCTAAACCATTTCGATAGAGCCAGTCGTTGACCATGTTGTGAATGGTTAGGAAACGCTATTAAAGCGTATATAAAAGTTAGCACAAAACTAAGTGATTCGGTAATGCAGATTTTCACTTAATTGGGGGAAGTTAATGGCCTGGGACGGTTCATAGGTGCATGGGGAAAGAAATGTCTGACTGGCAAGGAGTCCGTCGAACATTAGGCAAAATCTGAATGGACCTGTGACTGTAGCATGCAATACAAAAGTCGGGGATAATTGAAAAATGATAGCAGATCCATGATTGGTGATAATGCTAAAGCTGTTGCAAATCGCTTTCTTGGGTGCATTTCATTTTGAAGCATATTTTGAAAGTACAAACGATTCTGCCAGATGCATACCACATATATTGACAGATGACCAAATACGGGTACGAGTACAATCCGCTAAGCGATTTCTGAAAATGTTTCTCATATTCAATTAAAGACAATTTGCAAACATTGTTGCTGTGACGAAACATGGGTTTACTATTTTGAACCAATAAGAAAAATTGGAAGCAAAATATGGCTAACTAAACACGATAGAAAACCTGTAGTTGCCATAAGATCGTAAGCACAAAGAAGGTTCTTTACTGCATACTTTCTAATGTGATGGTATAGCTGTATAAATTCCGATGCCTATAAGGGCAAACGTGTTACCGGTCGGTATTACCAATAGCTATACAAAAAAGCTCTTGAGATATTAGCATAAACTACATCTATGTCAGCATTTGGGCATGTTCGTCTACTTTTTGATAATGCTCGATCACATACATCTGAGTTGCGACAAATTTTTGAGTTGGAGAAGGGTACCGTCTTGCCAACACCACCATACTCGCCAGATCTAGCCTTATACGACTTTTTCCTTTTTCCAAAACTTAAGCAGTTCTTCTCTGGTCGTCGTTACATCTCCTGATCATGACAATTATTAGCCTTAAATTGGCTCAATCATCAGTCAATGGCTCAGAGATCTACCCAAATCAGAGTGAAGCGAAAGTTAAGAATGCATTCTCTATTTCTTCTTTTAGTAGGCTTGAACATGCTTACAATTGTATTAGATATTGAGAGAATATTACTTAGTGATTTATCTAGTTCTTGTACGGTAATTTTTGGAAAAGTAACCTTTTGGCAGCCTATCGTGGCTATGTATTTTATATGTAGGGTATATAATTTTCATTTATTTATTGCAATAAAAACATATTTTGTTTCAAACATGTACTACAATTGTATATCGGGATCAAGTCTATTGTCTTTGGACTCATCAAAAGCTGAGACGCATACAACCTTTCCAAAAATCATGAGTCTTAAAAACTCCTATTGAGAACCTGCAAACGAATATAGTACAACAAACATGTAAATGATCATACTGTGTCTTTAAATCAATAATTAATTTAATTAATTAATCAATTAATTAATAAAAGTTTATTATTTTATTCTGATTTTTGTCTTTCATTTTTTAAAATCAAACTGAAATAAAATTGTGTGATATTAATGCAATGATGTAACGAAGCATCAATTTAATGATGCGTTAGTGTTCCACTTTGAGAAGTATTTTTTTTACCAAACATGCAAATATTAAATTGAAATGATGGATTATTCATCCCAAAGCCATACCAAAACATGACAATTCGTTTTGAATCACAAAAATTGCGATATTCGAAAAATGTTGAGGTTTCGTTGATTTTCACAAAATCGGTATTCTCTCCCCAAAAATAGCCTGGAAAATAAAAACTGTGTGTTTGAGGTGTCTGTCCTGATAGTTTATGACATTTTACGATACAGCCATATGTTAAGACAAACAAAATAAAAATATTTAAGATTTATACAGTTTTCCCAATTTCAGCGATTTTTGAATAAAATTCTTAAGATTTTACCCCAAAACTCCTTAAAGCCCCAACGACCAGAGTGCAAACATGGCTCATTTTGTAGCATTTGTTATAAGCTTTCAGAAATCATACCCTTCAAATTCCCCGGGGGGGGGGGGGGGGGCGCAGGGTTATTGGCAGCTCAAGGTCTACTTGCTTTATCAGCTGGAACTAGTACAAAGTTTTCATGTAGTATATGTAACTCACTTACCACTTCTGGCTTTTTAAGACAGAAGGATAAAATAGCATAGTACGCATTTTCCCCGCTAAATGATTAACCATTGTCGATCGGCTTCCGAAGTGATGGACGGTTATGATATTTCCGTGGACATATAAAACTAAACATTTATACACCTATATATCTAAAAATTCATAAATTCTATATTGCAAGACGACATCCCCAATAAGAACTTGTTAGATTTTTTTTACTTGCCATCTATAGAAATAAATCTGGTTTGACAAAGAACGTTCAATTAGGGGTATTTTTTCTATGCCGTTAATTCCACTTAGAATGTAGTCCTTTCCATAAATCACCTTTGTTAGTGTTACATGTAAATGTGATGATTGTTTGTGATAAAATATCAATGTGATTCTATGAAGTGAATGTCTTCTAACTGCAAAAATACACATAAGATACATGCTGTTTTATTTATCTGAATCCTTACTTTCAGACACATGTACAATAAGCTTATAAAAAAAATGATAGTATATGTTTTAGTAAGCAAGCAGTAAAGATACTCATAACTTTCAATCCATATGATATCATTTATCAAATGATATTATAACTTACGTGCTTCCGTACAAACTTCTGTAATGAAGAAAGTTTTTTAAACTTGATTAGTTCATCAAATATTTTCTTACCATGAAAATGACTACACGATAAAAACAGTATTACATTAAATAATTGACAAAACAATTGCGAAGTAAACAATGTGTTAAACGTAATATAGTCCAAAAAACATCTATACAAACATCGAGTGTAGGGCAACACGGACCTTCGACAAAAGCGAAGGTAGGATCAGGTGCCATGGAGGAGTAAGCATCCTCTGCTGACCGGTCACACCCGCCGTGAGCCCTTAGTCGAAACAAAGTCAACGGAGTTACCCGTCGTCAAATCTAGTACAAAAGTGACAGTCTAACAAAGGTATGGAACAAAATCAGTCAACATATGACTTAGTGATAAATTGTAATCACAAACAAGGTCATTATAGCAACCTTAGAATTTGCGAAATGACTTAACGAGATTCGTTATAACCCTGCAATATCATTTTTTTTTTGTTAGTAGTTGGTCTCGCTTTAAAAAGCCTCATACACATGGCATGCTCTTGCGTATCGAATCAACTGAGAGACATACACATCATAAGCAGGTGATAGTGGTACATTACTACATAGGAAAAGAAAGTTGACGATTGCAAAGTCAAAGTAATCACGTTTATCATATAAACTTTTGCGTTTAAATGCAATAACTATTACGTTTAAACTCAATTTAAAAAAATTATATCCATGTATTGGCCTTAATGGGCTTCCGTAGACATCATAAAAATAAGTTTGCCAATAAGGGGACACAATTATACCAACAGATTGTTGGAAGACATAGTCTCCAAAGACTACATAAATAGTATCTATAAAAAACCCAAGCATGCTCTTAATATCTACTTCAGAGTACTTGTGTGGGCAATCAGATTGGTTTCTAATACAATATGTATTTTGTTTCCCAACGACCAGAAACTTGTATTTTCGGGTGCCGTTTTTGTTCAAAAAGCAATTATAAATTATCTGAAATAGCCTAGACTTTAATTTATCGTGTGGAATTGTTGTATAAAGTGTGAAGAAATAAATTGAAATGAGTCCGTTTAATGATACACATACATATAAAAAGGCGAAGTTAACATCGTGTTAATATGTTGCTTATTTAAATGAAGATTTATCACAGGTATTGGTCATGTTATTTATTTAAGGACATGGGATATCCCATACAAATTATTACTTGATTTAAATGTTTTCATATTACGAAACACACAATTTAACACCGATTTATTTTCCAATGAAGCAATCTTTCTTTTTGCATTTCCCCCCAATATTTACTTGAAAATAAAAATCAATGAAAAGCACACAAAACGAAACCGTCTTTAAACTTTTGAATTTCATGTATTTGCATTAACGGTATAGTGTCAAGAATCCGTCAAATCAATCCAATGATATAAAATCCCATATAATTTTTTCTTACATCATTTGATGAATTCAAACTTCTCGTTATCCCTAATACAAGAATCTTTTATTTGTTTATCCTTTTCTTTTGCTATGATATAAAGGCGAAAAAAAGACAACAGTGATCAACCTTGTAAGTTTCAAATAGAATACAAAATGCAATATTACAATACGTACCGATATCACATTGTTTCCCGGTAAACCAAGTGGGGCATACACAGTGAAAATCGTTTTTTAAGTTAATGCATGTTCCATTATTTAAACAAGGTACACTGTCACATGTTCCATAATCTGCAAAACTCAAACAAAACAAGATATTTCAAACGTTGTTTAAACTTCGTTTCAGTTATTGAGTTTGGTAAACATGTTAAGTTCAAAGCAAGGAATTATCGAATCCTTCATTAGTGCGAGTGTGGAATTAGAAAAATCCACCGAGGGCAGTTTAGACTCGGAATTTATGTCCCCATCCTACATTATTAAATAGTGGAGGATTAATTTCATCAAATTTCATCAACTAGTCAAGCCAGCTAAGCGTTTATTGTCTTTGAGGGGTATTGTTGCACCCCTATATAAGGGCCTGCGTGAATTGAGCGACGCTTTATGGGACATTGACGCTCTTGTTCAGCTCTTCCCACAAGTGCTCGATTAGGGACAAATATGGCGGCCGATCAAGAACAGCAATGTTGTTTTATGCTTGAAAATCACGACAAATCCAACGGAATGGGATCTATCTTTGTTCTGGGGCATTGATAATAGGGCATACGTGTGGCCTCAAGATCTGATCCTGATATGCAAAATATCGTTGGCTGAAAAGCTTTTTGTGGAGTTTAGGAATATAGATTAAGTACGGCAACTCATATATATTCATCCGCCCCATAGACTGAGGTATGAAAGGTGTGTAAAACTGAAGCCATTCATCCTTTAAAAAGGCAATTGGATTACATACTACCCCGGTACATACATGTAATTTTCACATGATGAAAAAGAAAATACTCGAAGCTGCTAAAGTTGTCATTGGCAATGTCGATCATGAATTTGATATATGTACAGGAATTCTAAATTGTCTCTTAATTATATTATACCAGATTTGCAATGTTCCAGGAATAAGGCGTTTTTATTATTTTCAACACAACATTCTAAAAAATGCCTGTATATCCATGACAATTTTGATAAATGTGGAACTCCTCTTTAAAAGTAGTAATTGTTTCATACACTTGTATTTATACAGAATACTTTGTATGTGAAAATTAATTCCAGTGTGGAAAATCTGAGTTATTGAAGAAGCATTTTCGATGAAATATTGTTTATAGTTTGATGGTTTTGATATGCATACTGTTACCTAATTCGCACCGTGTTCCGTTGTATCTAGTGGGGCAGCTGCATGTAAAACTGTCCCAGTGGTTATCACACGTCCCTCCGTTCTGACACTGGTTGCTAGAACAGTCTAGATCTACAATATTTCAGGAAATGAATATCGCCATTTGCACAATCGGGGTGGAATTTTCTGCTTACTTAATATGAAAGCAGATATCTTGTTTGTTTTATTAAATACATGTACAGTTCCAAGATTAACATCACTATAAAGTAGAAACTTAAGCTTCCAAAAGCAGCATAACATCAAGTACTTTGCATTACTTTACTATTAAAACAGTTGGTTACAGTAAATTGCAAAACTAAATGAGGGTGTGATTTGACTGCATGTATTTGTACAAAATATTTGCACGGTGAAATTCAAGAAAAGAGTATCCAAGTTTCATCTTGATAGCAAAAACATTTTATACATTTCATTTCTAAATGTGCCGCTTCCGATTTGGTTGAAAAATAATGAAATTTTATAAGAAAAGGTACGAGCACTTCGGTGCGATTATTGTTAACTTTTTCAGAGTTACAGATTAATATTTTCCTTAAGGATGTATGGGACTGATATCAGAGTAATTAAAAATGTTTGAAAATGACTGAAATGGATACATGTAGCACTGAATTTGTTTTAACAGAAATGGACATTTTTTTTTTATAGATAAATGAGTTTGTTTAGCATTTGAAACATTAAAAATGCAAATATAAAATTCAGCTCAAAACGTGTCGATGTCCTTTAATGCTAATCCAAAAACCATATACAAAATTGAGTGTAGGGCATCACGGATCTCCGACAAAAGGGAAGGTAGGATCAGATGCCATGGAGGAGTTAACATCCTCTGCTGACCGATCACACCCGCTGTGAGCCCGAAATAAAGTAAACGGGGATTGTAGTCAAATCTAGCAGGAAATGACAGTCTATAGCTAACAAAGGGTATGAAACAAATTAGTCAACATATGACTTAGTGATACTTTGTAATCGCAAACAAGATCATTATAGCGACCGTAGAATTTGCGAAACGATGACTTGAAACGAGATTCGTTATAACCCTGCAACATCAGCTTTTTTGTAGTAGTTGGTCTCGCATTAAAAAATTCCCATACGCATAGCATGCTCTTGCGTATCGAATCAACTGGGAGATATACACACCGTAAGCAGGTGATATATAGTGGTATATTACTACATAGAAAAGGAAAGTTGACGATTGCAAAGTTTGAATACGTCTCTTATGGCTTAAGATAAAGACATTTTCCCGAAATTTAAATGGTCAGTTTGTCCGAACAACAAGGTTTCAGAAACTACAGATATCAAGTTCGAATTTTCAGCGATTGTAGAAATGTTATGTTTATTGCAATTTCTCTAATTCCAAAAAGGGTTAGATTTCGTTAGGGCTCGAACACTCGCTAAAATCTTTGTGCACTTTTGACATATTTTCGTTTGGACATATTTTCGTACATATTTTTTCACATAAAAACAATTAGTTAAAATATATGCAACAAAATTTTTAGATAATGACAAGATCTATTATTCGATAATATCAAGTTTTAGGAAGCTAACCCATCCATAAGGCACTGTTAGGGGCAAAACTATTTACTGGATATTTGAACATTATTGACACAAAGCTTCACAAAATACTCGCACATTCCATTGCGGCGTGTTTAATACAATATTGGACGAAGTCAATGCTAGTCCATACTTCGTTTTTTCATCACCAGAATAATGACTGAATTCTATTATTATTATAGATGTTGCCAATCACAGGTTCTTTAAAACACTGCGGGTTGTTAATGATATTCCATCTAAATTATGCTGCCAGTTCTGATGTATACAGAGGTCCGTGTTTGCCCAACGTTTGTTTTGTGTTATGTTTGGGGCTTACGACATCAATCGCTGTTTGTTATGTCTGTCTTTTCCACGAACTCAAATTTACTAACAAGGAATAAGTGCAGTCAACATGAGCAACATTTTTTGTCAAAATGCAGTATTGCATCAAAACTTGTCAGCAGAAACTTTACAGTACTAAAAACCATATTTTACGTAATACAAAGTTTCTAAAATATCCTCTACTAGAAATGTATCGGAAAAATATAATCGAATACAGAGTAACAAGAGTATAATATATTTACAAGTAAATTAGGTCAAGGATAAAGTCAAAATGTTATTCTTTATACATTCAAGGTTTGTAAAATTTCTATTCAAGGATACGTAATTCACACATACCCAGAAAACAGTAATTATTACATGATTTGTTTTCATGTCCTCGGATATCACTAGTGGGCAGGTAGATATCATTGTAACGCATGAATCTTTGACGGTGTCGAAACCCATTTCCACATGTTACACTACAGGAAGACCATGATAACCAAGATTCCCAGTTACATGGATCATACCAATACAAAGTAAATGAATGGTCACTGGGAAAACTTTCCCTGTAGATTTCGTGACAAATGTCCGATTGAATTTTCAGAAATAAGCAACTTAAATTAAAAAGAAGAGGTGACAAAAACCAAACCGGACTCCCATGGTCACAGGTGAACACGACACTCTTGTCAAACGTAGAGCAGGTGAATTAGATATGACATTTGATTTTTTTTTAAATCGTCTCTCTAGATTTTGATAAATAGGTCAAAGTCATTTATTCTCCTTGGTGCTTGTAAAATCACATGAATTCCTTTGTAAAGGATGTTGAAATTGATCAGTTGACTTGCATATAACCTCCGCATGTGCTGTGAATTTGGATCACAAACTATATCAGACGTATTGCAATTGTATGAGACATACAAATATCTGAAGAAAATTTTGATATAAAAGTAATCTATTTTCACATCTACAAAAATATCATCCCTTGATCTTCCAACGATATTTGTAAAAGTTGATGTCTAAAAAGAAAAGTGGAATGCGATTTGAATATTTAGGAATATATACATATGCATATGATTTCTCAATAATTAAAAGCCAGTAATTTTATTTTGCAAGTGATGCATCTGGCGAAAATGCACAATAATAAATCCTTCGCTTATATTTAGGAATCTGTAGTACCAAGCATGTATGCTTATTTATTACTTAGTGGAAGGGGTGCCTAATACGGCACTGCATGTTTCAACAGTTTTGTCTGCAATAAATTTTCAGCAGTATATATGTATTGTATATCTTGATTCTGAAATGTAATCATTGACATCCATCTGTAACTGACTGTACTAAATGATTGAAAGAAATAGCTATCCGTCTTAAAGAGAATAAAAGAACAAGCTGCATTGTATTTCAATATAGGCAGATGGACGGATAGCAGAACGAATATCTTCACAAGTACCCTACAAAATTTTGTAGAGCAAATTGATAACCAAAATACGTAAAAGGAATGCAGTACCCTATCTTACAGTATTGATCGCTGGCTTATCTCTGCACACAACAAATCTTATCTTACTAGACGTTGCTTTTCATAGCTTATATGTGTTCGAAGGGATCACTATTGCAACTGTATTTGAAAATTTTGATTTTACATTTGGTCATTCAACTCACACTTTAACTTCTATTTCAAAAGACGATTTTTAAAAAAAAAACTTTAACAAATTCTATATACTAGCCAATGGGTATATATATATCATATACATACTATATATGATATATATATATATATATTACAGGATCACATAAATGTTTTACGCATTCCCTAGCTTTATTCCTCACAAAGATTCTAATAGCTGGAAAGGAAAAAGGTCCCACAATGTACCACAATATATCATATGTAACATATATGCAAGAATTGATGTAAATCGATTGTAGATTCTGAAAAATTTCTAAACCTTTAGTAAATCTGAAGTCGCAAACCTCTTCCAAAATCAGCATAATCACAATGTACGACTTTACAATATCATACACCACTTTTCCTCCCAAAATTTAAGAGACTAGGATTTTCTAACATCAAGAGCTTGTTCTACGTATGGTCATTTTTTAGACAGAGACAGGCTACTGAAAAACAAACTGAATTTATTTTTTCTACAAGCATGTTGTCGTATCACACATGAGAACTCTCTTATCAATATGCTTGATCGTGGTGCGATGTTAAAGCGCATCGCAGTCTGGATGAAGTTTGCTAAACAACTTTTTCAAAACTCACAACTGGCCCCGGGATCATGAAACAAACTTAGACTGAAGTCAAAATGTCAATCACCTGTAAAATGTTCATTACTTTTGATCTGAAACTCTTAATTTGCAGACAATCTAAGTTTGACTTAACAGTAATGAATAACAATATTATTTTAAAATGATTGACTTCAGAATCATTTTATTGCAATATTCAAATTTTAACTCAAGCTTAAGATGTTTTATGATCCCGGGGCCTGGACACTTCAGATTTCCTAAATAAAAGGATATTTTAAGCAAACAATTTCAATATTGATCTTTCGAAGCGTACCTATATCAATTAAATAATTCAATGTGCACATGTATAGCAAAGTGATTGTTAAAATATGATTGCAAATTATGCAATATTTGTTGGGTTGTTCATACAATTCCCAACCATCCTGTCAGATCATCATCTGCTGTACATGTGTTCTTGCTCCTGTGACTCTTTGTAAGCTCAGAAACAGACCTGGCATGAAACCACATTCCATAGGGATCTTGTCGAATGATGTAATCGTTTCGAAAGATATTTCATAAGTTTCCCTTGCCTCGGATACAGAAATACATTCTTGTTTCAAAAGCACTTTCTGTTAAAAATTTTTGGACTTTCACAACTGAAAACAGCACTGTCATATATACGCTTCAAGTCTTGGTTGCTGAGTATTTATTCATGTTTCCCTTTACCCATGCCCTCCGTTTTATTTTTACCATTGCACCGAGAAAAAAAATTATTTGCTGGTTTAAATCTTGCATCCTTGATGATGTCGATTTGGTGCGATTTTTCAAAAAACTTCTGGAGTCCATAGCGTATGGAAATCATTGTTTTTTAACATGCATAGTTTAATCTTTCTTTTGGAAGGCAAATAATTTTTTTTGTAAATCTTCAATCAATTTCACACAAGAACTTCTTCGCAGAAAGGGAAAAAAACATATCACATGTCGCAAGACATTCACAAAATATGTTTTCAGCTGTTCTCTAATTAAAAAAAAGGCAAAGATATCGAGCAGTGATCAATCTCGTAAGTCCCAAATAAAAAACAACACAAGAGTTGGGCAAACATGTGCCACTGGCCATGCCAGATATGGAATCTGGTGTCTAGGAGGTGTAAGCGTCCCATGTCGACCGGTCACACCCACCGTGAGCCCAATGTCCTGATCAGGTAAACGGAGTAATCCGCAGTCAAAATCAGTGTATGAAAAATGTTTGCCCCTCTTAGATCGCCGCATACCCAGTCGACTCTTCCCCGTGTGACCACCCGATCTCGTCCCATGTACTGACGGGGATCGTTCTGGCGTGAGCATCCTCATTTCCCTCTATGTGACCACCAAGATGGTCTGCAAATGTCGGGTATTGGATCCGGGACTAGGTGGCTCCGATGTACGAGGATGGTTTTCTTGTTCTCCTTAGGCCTTGCCTTCTTTCCCCTGCAACTCCGAGCAGTCTCTTTTGAAATGGTCCGGGGATCTGCATTTGAAACAGCCAGCAAGCTTCTGGTTGTTGTTAGGTGAGGGCGACGGGAAAGGGTTCGGTGATGCAGCCCCTTCTCCAATTCCGCCAGGCGCTGATATACCTCCCGCACTGCCAGATCTGTTGTTGGGGGTTACTCCTCCTGCACCACCACCCTCACGTCCCTCCTAAGCTTGGATGACTGTCAAGAGGATTGGCAGTACTACATCTGGTCGAGTCCTCCTCGGCTCGCCGCTGGTCATCCTGGGCATAGAACCCTGCGTCCGTATCCTCAAAATGGCATGGGTGTGAACGTCCAGCACCGATGCAAATGCATTTTAATGTGACGACTTTACGCAGGATTTTATTCAGTCATTATGTACTACCAACCTAAGGTTGACATGTCGTCCAAATGTCGTCAATCAATCTCGATGCTTATTTTTTCAACAAAATGTGTGAAACTACCACGTGTTCTGTTGCAACATCACTTATGATACAAAATACACATCAATGAATTAGTTCCCTTGTCTTAGCATGTTTCCATATGCTTTCGTCTAAACATGGTAATAACAAAACTTCGACCTAGGAATGTAAAAAACCCTTTTTTCGTCGTCTTCATAACGGAGATCATAGCCTTACATATATAGCCTGTCAATGTCAGTGACATTTGTTACTTTATTGGATAAACGTTCCGCTTTGAAACAGACCGCCTCTCAACCTTCTACCATAAACAAGGGAGCGAGAATCTTGCAAGCCTTTAGGACGGTGACGACTTAACATCGAAGTACGTTACATGTTAAGACAAATTATTAGTACATATTGGAAACTCAAGGCCGACACGAAAGATGTAAAATTATAATAAATGAGACATCAATAGATTTAAAGTAAGTCGAAACAACCAAATAACACGAAGGAAACGACGAAGATTGATTGATTGTATAATGTTTAACGTCCCGCTTGTTAATATTTCACTCATATGGGCGCATAACCATTGCCAGTGAAAGGCTGCAAAATTTAGGCATACGCTTGGTCCTTATGGCCCTTGAGCAGGGAGGAATTTTAAATATCGTGCCACACCTGCCTTGACATGGAACATTGGTTTTTGCGAGCTTATCCGAAGGACCGCCCCATCTGGACGCTTCTTACGATAAGCACCGGTTGCGGTAGCTCAGCGTTCGCTTAGAGGTCTCGCGTTCGAGTCCCGCTTGTGTCACGTGTCATGATTGTGTCAAACCTAAGACGTGAAAATGAGTAATGATTGCTCCTCGCCAAATGCTTGCCATTTAGAAGCGAGAATCACACTGTAGCTTTTTCGGATATGACCTTACCGACGGAGGTCACAGCAGGCGTTGGCACGCTAAAGAACCCTCGCTGCTACATGTAACTTAGTGGTAAGTCTTCCAGGGAAGACATGTGTCGCCTGCCAACTTCTAATTTCATTTGAAAACTACTTCATCATTTAAAGTATTATCATGGCAAAAAAGTATATAATTATAATTTGTTTTGGTCAGAATTCAGTTCTGCTCAAGTTTACCAGAATGACAATGCATATTCTGACATGATGAAAGATGAGATATTGTTATGAGATGACATTTGTGAGATTTATAGAATAAAGACAATTTAATTTCAAGGTTCTCAGGCCTCAGTCCATTATTTTGTGACAAATTTATTCATGTCAAAAAATTTAAAGTTGCGTCAAACAGGCAGTGGAAATGTGACAGAATGGAAACTGTGTTACACGATTACAGTTTCATACTGATGCTCTGTGCCAAATATCAGGAAGCTGGCCTGTGTGGTTCCTGAGAAAAATGTGACAGAATTTGTCCATGTTAAAATATTTAAAGTTGCGTCAACCAGGAAGTCGACATGCGGCAGATTGGAAACTGCGTCACACGATACAATTGTCCATACTAATGCTCTGTGCCAAATATCAGGAAGCTGGCCTGCGTGGTTTCTGAGAAAAATGTTAAAGAAATTTTGTCCATGTTAAAAATATTCTAAGTCGCATCAAACAGGAAGATTGACATGCGGCAGATTGGAAACTGCGTTACACGATACAGTTGCCATACTGATGCTCTGTGCCAAATATCAGGAAGCTGGCCTGGTGTGGTTCCTGAGAAAAATGTGACAGAAATTGTCCATGCTAAAAATATTCCAAGTTGCGTCAAACGGAAGTCGACATGCGGCAGATTGGGAACTGGTTACACGATACAGTTGTCCATACTGATGCTCTGTGCCAAATCTAGGAAGCTGGCCTGTGTGGTTCCTGAGAAAATGTGACAGAAATTTGTCATGTTAAAAATATTCTGAGTCGATCAAACAGGAAGTTGACATGCGGCAGATTGGAACTGGCGTTACACGTACAGTTGTCCATACTGATACTCTGCGCCAAATATCAGGATCTGGCTGTGTAGTTCCTGAGAAATTTGACAGAAATTGTCCATGTTGAAATATTCTAAGTCATGTCAAACAGGAAGTTGACATGCAGCAGATTGGAAACTGCGTTACACGATACAGTTGTCCATACTAAGCTCTGTGCCAAATATCAGTGTGCTGGCCTTTGTGGTTCCTGAGAAAAATGTGACAGAAATTTGTCTATGTTAAAAATATTGAATTGCGTCAACAGGAAGTGGACATGCGGCAGATTGGAAACTGCTGTTACACGATACAGTTCCTCCATACTGATGTTCTGTGAAATATCATGAGGCTGGCTTATGTGGTTTCGAGAAAATGTGACAGAAATTTTGTGACGCCGACGCCGACGACGACGCAAGAGCGACTAAAGTGATCCCCATATGTCGCTCCGCTATAACGCAGGCAGGCGACACAATAATTAATCAAGCCATATTACGATAAACAAGGGATAATTAGGACCTATTCTAAGATCGTGTTGCTAACTATGACGTCACAGCCTACTGCACTACGTTTCACATCCGTCATTGTCAGAAATTTATCAAATTCACTCATGGATGTCATACGAGATCTATATTCCGATCGCCTGCTTGAATGGTGCTGCCATTTTCACCGCATCCTCGGCGAACAAAACAGTGCACTCTGACCGGTACAAGTAACTCTGTAAAGCAAAATTCCACAGCCCCGGCACTCGTCATGATTGTGACTGGGTACTATCAAAAGACCGGGCACTATCACTTATAGAACAGTTGACGTTATCCAATGAAATTTGAGGATTTATCATGGTATATGCACTAATTTTATTTATCACACAACTGTATTGTTTCCGGGTTCATAACACGGGTATGGAAAAACGATATGAACTCGTAGCTGATGTTCGTAAAAATGCAAATTAGGTAGGTCAGTCAATCATGCGCTTCGTAAAGAAAACAGCACATCAGCCTTTGAAACTGTAAACATTGATGGTAAAAGACATTGTTTTGTCACCGAGGTTGTTCCAAGAGGATTTTGTATCTTTTATGAAGTGAAAATAAGTGCAACAGATATTTTAAGCTTCAAACCGTGACGTTGCATACGACGTCAAACAATAACAAAGCAAAAAATTCAGGTTGCGAATAGAAAGTAAATCAGAATATGCGTTTGATGATAGTTATGTGATAAATAGAATCTTATACTCGTGCTTATGGCATGTGAAATTTATGAAATTCGTTACCGGATTTAAATATTTTTCTCGCCAAGGCTCAGGAAATATTCAATCCGGTAATTTCATATGCCATAAGCACTCATTCAAGATCCTCTATATTTCATATTTTATGGTATCGTTACCTTTTTTATGTAATTTAGTATTTAAAGATAAATAATGTTATATCTAAATGTTGATATATCATTATAAGTACATTCAATATTCACAAACTTTTCTTTAACGGGAAGCTAATTTGAACAATTTCATACATACCCAGTAAACAGTAATTATGGCAAGACTTTTGTTCATGTCCTCCGATATCTGTGGTTAGAAGGCAGGTAAAATTGTTAAATATACCCCAATTATAACACATTGATCTCTGTCGCAGCCGAACTCCATTTCCACACGTCACACTGCATGCAGACCATGAAAACCAAGATCCCCAGTTACATTCAAAGTGATAATTCCAATGTGATAAAATGTTACCGACATAATTTTCACTAGCGATTTGGTGACAAATGTCCGATTGAATTCTCGGAAATAAGTAACTTACGTAAAAAAGTAAAAGTGACCAAAATCTGAACTTCATGATCACAGGTGAAGAACGACACTCTTACATGTATCAAACTCAGAACAGGCGAATAGATAAATGACATTCGATTTTTGTTTTGTATCTCGTCTATCTAGATCTCGTTAACAGGGTCAAAGTAATTTATTCTTCCTGGTCCTTGTGGAAAATATGAAGAGCATCTGATTTCCTTTTTAAATGGCCTTTTACTGGTCGGTTGTCTGGAGCCATATAAGTCTCACCATTTGATTCAAATTCGAATCGCAAAACAGAAAAAAAACCCAATATAATGCACACTTATCTCAGCTGTACTATGCTAATACATCACGTAATGCTGTTTAAATAAAAGTAATCAATTAATTTCCAAACAGCTATTACTTAGAAGATCTCAAATTTAAAAAAAATAGTAGTTGGAAGACATTTGAATATTTGAAATACAAGTTGTTTGCGCGACTCAAAAGAGAGAGAGAGAGAAAGAGAGAGAGAGAGAGAGAGAGAGAGAGAGAGAGAGAGAGAGGCACTATGTTCCAACTAACTTCCAACAACACCCGATAGCTACCAGTGACGCACCCACAAAGTGGATGCATGGACAAACGGGAGAATTACACAAAGCACTAAAATAAGCAATGGCGTCAACAATTTTAAACATGAGCACTATATATTTCATATTTGATCCGTTAAGGGTACAGTTGAAATTATTTGGTGAAGGGAGGGTGAAAGATGCTCTGTAGATTGGATTGCCAAGATCTAGACAGCACTGTAAACCTTCCAGTTTATTACTGTAATACTGCGGATTCCTTATTTTACGGGAGTATGTAATTTGGCGAAACGACTCGTATACGTTACATCACGTGAAGATGAATTTGAGTGTTTTCTCTTTTAAGTGTATTTTAGCAACAAAAATATAAAAGCGAATAATTTCACTTCACGAGTGATGCCTCTGGCGAAATTACGCAATGATAAAATGTGGTTCATCTTTAGAAATTTACAGTACCAAGCATGTATGTTCTCGGGGTGGGTATAGGGGGGGGGGGGGCTTAAATGTGAATGTTTCAACAAAATTGTTTTGCACAGCTTTATTCTGGTTTGTCTACAATAAGCTTTCACCAATATGCATGTACATGTATATCTTGATTTTAAAACATAAGCATACACTGAATATTTGACATCCGTGTCTATATTGAATGATTAACAGAAAGGGGTATCCACCTGAGAGAAAATAGATATACCAGCTACATTTCATATCAACAAAGGAAGATGGACGAACAGGAGACATTATCTATACAGGTAACCTACAAATATTTTGTTGATCAAATTCATTGATAACCTAAATACGTAAAAAGAATTTAGTACCCTATCTCACACTATCGATCTATGGTTCTTATCTCTGACCAAATCAAATAGTGTGTGCTTGTTAACTTTCATAGCATGTCTTTATTGGAAAGGATCATTATTGCTGCTGTATTTGAGGGGCAATCATTAACTTCACTTTCGGCAATTCAACATGCGCTCTAACTTTTAATCCAAAGACGAAATTTTTTTTAAAAAAATTACCACATTTATTATTTTAGTCCATGGGTCTTTTGAATCATCTTCGCAAGCCAAGTGTCGATTCGCTTACTCTCATCTACCCCTTGGCAGATTTAGTCGCGACTGAATTGCCATCTAACGGACAATGCGAGTTATCGCTCTTGACGGAAACACTCGAGTGAACAATTGTATGGGGTTTTTAGTATTTAGGTATACATACTTGTTGCGTGCTTATATCACCTTTATGTTTCAGGCGTAAATCGCGTATTAAAACTTGCCTTTCTGATCTTAACGATTCTACTTTGGTTTTTATGTCATGCTCAATCTTTCCGAGTTTGTTCAGTTTATTCCAGCACATTCCACAGATATACTGCATTTTGTCATCAGTTGGGTGCGACACGTAATCGATAATCTCTAGTAACTGGTCAAAAACTCCGAATCTTTCTCAAAAAATTGTACGCCTTTGTTTTTTTGGGGGGCAAAATACAGTGGCAAAGCCGACAACAAGGACCAGACTTCACTCAAACCGAACAGGTATGAATGGCGCAATTTGATTGGATGCCTTGGGAAGTCAAAGCGTGATATTTTGAAGGCTTAGAAACTCGACTAAATCTGCCAAGGGGGAGATGAGCGTAAGCGAATCGGACACTTGGCTTGCGAAGATGCTTTTGAATATGAGTTACCGTACCTATAGCATATTACCACTCTCACAAAAACCCCAACAAAGGCAAAGGACAACGAATGAGATATGTGGCGATATCTGATCAGTCGCTAACAACTCCTTCGTAAACAATATATTCTTCGTCAATCAAAAAATCTTGGAAAAGTTCTGTGGAAAATGTTACACTGAACGTGTGAAAAGACGGAGTTTGCATTCTGTAAGCCCATTTTACGCAATGTCTGTCGTTGAACTTTGGTAATTGTCACTGCATTGGAAATTATCTGTCTCGCCCCGTGTGGACACAGGTTAGAATAGGTCCTCAGCACCCGTTGCTTGTCGTCAGAGGCGACTAAATGGGGTGGTCCTTCAGATGAGACCACAAAAGCCGAGGTCCCGTGTCACGGCAGGTGTGGCACGGAAAAGATCCCTCCATGCTCAAAGGCCATGAGCGCCAAGCAAAGGCCTAAATTGCAGCCCTTCACCGGCAAATGGTGACGTCTTCATATGGATGAAATATTCTCGGGAGGAACTTTAAACAATATACAATGAACCATCTACGTCTCAGTTGAAAGGACACGTCTCTATCTGGTGGAACATAAAACCGGCGCTACTTTGAATGATCGGCAGTGGTGGATTTAGCGGGTTCGCACCCAGCGCCCCCGCCCCCTAAAATTTTCAAATTTAATCAATAGTTTCGACTCTCTTTGAAATAAACGACAATTGATTTGTTGTTGCTTTTATTTGGAGAATTTATATTTTATTTTTTTTTAAAAACGGCCAAAAAACTCTTAAATTTTGTCTTTTTAATATTAATTTCACCTCATCAAAAATGACAGAAAAGATAAAAATGACTACATGGGAGACATACTTCTACTCTTGTAAAATCTGTAAAATCCTGCAAGCTGCCCCCCCCCCCCCCGCAGGCCTCAGACCCCCTGCCCCATGAAGTTTTATCCCCTGTAACCTCAAATCCTGGATTCGTGCCTGATCGGAGTGGCTTTGTCTATGGTCAACTCTCTGAGAGAAGTTTGATACAAGTC
>CAJDSM010002596.1:6064-22870 GCA_903981925.1 Ostrea lurida
GGAAGTACGATTGGGGGGGGGGGGGGGCATTTGTCAAATGAGAACCCGATGTATGAACTAATGATGAAGGCTTAAGTCTGACCTCCGCCGTCACAAAAACTCTCAGCACCTGATCATCTCATTTGATGATTGAGAATGCCGTGGTGTTTTCTCGGCGACCATTGACACGACTGAACACTTGAGTTGTGCGACATAGCTAGTAATGACAAACAAAACTGTGTAGAATCGCAATTCAATCCGATTCTACAACCGCGTTGTCTCCCCTGGTTTTATCTCGCATGGTACTCTAGCGGCGTCTTGTGTTCGGGAGTAGAGCTTCATTCCGTTTTGAAAGTCGTTTTTTGTCTTTTGTGAGAACGGAATGGAGGGATTTGGTACTGGGTGACGTAGAATTTCCCGAATGGCGGAGAACAAATCTGTGTCGTGCCTCAACAGAACTGTTTAATGGAAAAAAAAAAACATAAAACAAGAGGAAGTATGTAAGTACAAAGTTGCACACTTCCAAAGTTCCTTTTTTTTTAAAAGGTGATATTTCATATTCCCCACCTAACTCTTCTCCGAACACCATAAATTCTCTCTCTCTCTCATCTCTCTCTTCCTCTCTCCTCTCTCTCTCCTCTCTCTCTCTTTAGTTACGCTCTCGGCTCTCTCTCCGCTATCTCTCAATAACACATAGACGTCCACTTCATTTGAATAACAAACCCTGGTAGTTATAAAAGTGCCAATTTGTGAACTCATGATGTTATGGTATGTGTTCAAAACTTAATACTTTACATTCACTGAAATCTTTTCTCTCTTATATTTTCCTTTGAATGACATTGCATTAATTCATCACATAAATACATGTTTGTTGCACAGCTAGTTGGACCTCGGTTTTTATAGTGTCACCTGTTTGCAAGGTTACTTACCAAATATGGAGCGAATCCGAGGTCAAGGGTTAAGTTGCTGTTTCTTTTTAAAGTAACGAAATGATCAACTATTATATACTCAAGTACAATTAAATCTTGTTTATACGATTAGAAATATGCACGGAAAATATTAAATATAAACAATAGAATGCCGTCTTCGTTGGTTTATTGGGGGATGAAGGAACTTACTAGCATTGCAGAAAAAAATTCATAATCCGCTAACGCTAATGCTAATTTCCTTCACACCCAATAACACACAACATAAAGCGACATTTTCATTGTTTACACATGACGGTGTTTTAACGAACAGCAACACCCGATATAAATCCATATAAAAGGTTAATCTATACTTGCATGATTGTGGCCCCATCTTACCTCCATGGGCCTATAATTTTACAGCAAAGCAACAAAGTGATAGGTCCCACTATGTGAGGACGCTTTCACGTAAATTGAACTATTTTGTACAGATGAATTGAAGATTGAGAATAGGTAATATGTACCAGATATGCCTGAATGGAAAAATTCTATCCCCTGCTTGTGCCCTATCCCAACCTCGGAGAGAGGAACGAGAGATAGACTAACCAGAGAGAGAAGAGAGAGAGAGAGAGAGAGAGAGAGAGAGAGGAGAGAGAGAGAGAGAGAGAGAGAGAGAGACTACCGAGAGTAGAGGAGAAAAGTAGGATAGAGACTTAGAGAGGAGAGATTTTACCTGATGCCCACTTACTTAAAAAGATATCACATAAAACTACGCGAAATAACTTCAGTGACTTATAACCCAAGCACCCACAAATAACACAGCCATGTTATATATGTACGCTGTGGTACATAGCCGATCAGAAGACTGAGATTACCTGCTACAGAAGTTATATCTATCCGCTGTGGTACAGTAGTCCATAGAAGATTGTTGATACTCCACGGATATCTGATTTCGCTGTCCTCCACGCTTACATCCAAACTGATATCTCCTGACGGAGAACCAAAGAAGGGAAATATGTCTCTTCTTCTTTCCTGTCGCCGGCATTTTCCTCGTCTGAATCCTTAGCGATAAATCGAAAGTCTTGATAAAATATAGTATATGGAGTGACAATGAATGAAATGAACATAATTAATCTTCATGATTGCTAAATTGCAATTTAACCTATTGAACTGATTTGGTGTTCCCACCGATCATAATTTATTCACTTTAACAAGAGAATATACATTAAATAGGTTTCAGCGCTAATTCTGCATACAATGGAATTTACTAAAATTAGTTTGTTCCCACTTCCAAGACTTTTATAACCGGTGGTTTATACCGAAATCGTTACCGTAGTGAAATGCACCTAACAAATCATCGTCTTAAGGTTGGCCTTCCTTTTACGCGTCTGGATTTTCACATTTAAACTTCCGGTTATTAATGCTGCATGAGGAATGGACACACGGTGGGATTCTGTTGATGTTACGATGTTTATACACAATACCAGCTGCCCCTCGATCATATAAGAGCAAGTTTGGCGAAACCCTACAGACAGTTGAACGCGCAATTGTACTCTCTGAAAACTGTTTTCACATCGTAGTCTGAATCAGTGCCTGCACATTTACGAGAATGCACAGGGTCCTATTGCTAGGTCTATACTATATCAATCCCTATCAAACAAATAAGGAATGACAACTCTTTATTTTAAAAAAAAAAATCTGCTTGATAGTACTATCCACCAAGTTTCTTTTGGTCTAGCTGAATAACTAATATAACTAATATAAAGAGTTTCCTATTCTAAATAATATTTTCAATAAAATGAACAGGAATTAGAAAATTATTAAAAATTTTCAATAAAAAATGGCTAACACATATTTTTGCATACAGCATTAAACACCGGATGAGGTAGAATCTGTTCTAATGGCAGCCACCCATTCACACAGTACTTCCTGTCCTCACACTAGGATAAAAGAGGCCATGGGCCACATCGCTCACCTCTGAGTGACCCTGGCCCTGGCAGTGATTTGTCAATTTTTGTTGTTTTATCAAATCTTTATTCCTGTGGAAATTTTCACCTCATATTGTTGTAAAGGGATCACAACATAACTGAAAATGAATTCACATAACACAGGTATGTCCAATCAAAATCATAATGACCAACACCACCTTGCTGTTCTGGTAAAGCCAAGGGTCAGCAAGGTCATTCATCATGTTATTAAATGTAAGATCTTGCCATATACATATTAATGAAAGCCTTATAATCTTAAATAAAGAGTCAAGAGTATTGATGACTATGATTCACTATTATTCTTGCAATTCGTGAGTCTTCGCCTTGGATGGGGCTGCCCAACAGAGCTTCATTTGAACAACTTGAACCCCTTTGCACGCAACGATATATATTGTACCTACGTATTGGTTTGCATTTGGCTCATAGTACTTCCGGTGGAAGAGGAGGCATGAAAATGTGAAAAGTTTTCAATGACGACCGACGACGAAACAACGGATCAAATTATTGATCGAAAAGCTCAAACTTAGAGCCTCAGCCTCAGGTTGAAACTAAAGAGGGACATAATATAATCATCATATGATCTGCGTTGAACCCACAGCATTCGACAGTTTTTTTTCCGGTACCAATGTCTAATCTTGTCTCCGTCACCATTGCCAACACGTCACTGTCCAGGTTATCAACCGGTATTGGAGGACGATTTTCAATATAATAAAATTGGGCGAAGTTAAAATGATGTTGTAGATGAATAATGAAAACAATTTATCTCCTGATGTTAAAAGTTAACACACATAGGTTCAATATATTCTGCTTTATTATTAACGAAAATTGCTTTAAAGAAGTGAATGTTACTACATTCAACTAGTACCTTACCTTATTACGTCTGCAAATTAGTCACAAACACCTCCGACCGGAAGACGAATCAGGGCAGGACGTGAATCGTCAGCGACGCATGTGTATTATTTTCCAATGCATTCTGTGATATTGGACCATTCGACAGCGCCTAGGTAACCAGAGTCTACAAAAAATCGTGTCTGTATTTTCTGAAATACATTTACGTAGGAGATATTTTTTTTAAGCAGACATGAATGTAGGATATAAGAGCTATGAAATACACCGATATGACTTCCCAGTGACACTGTGCGCTGTGCCTTGAAGACACTCACCATCATAACTATATAGAGAGATTTACTAGTCCTTTCAAATACAGTTTCCACACATAATCACGAAAATTAAAAAAGTTATTAACATTCAATAAAAATGATGAAAGAATTACATGTTAAAGGGCAAAGACAACGAAGTACAGTGATGAGAATTCATCGTAAGTCCTAAATAGCAATATAATCAAATGAGCAAGACGTTCGGCAAACAAAGAGACGCTCTGCGACACATCTCGGGATATAGTTCTCCCGTATCCAGCTATGTTGGGATCCAGATGTGCCTTACAGGAAGGAGTAGTCAGATATTCCCTGTGTGACCTCCACCCACTCGATGTAGCCCATCAGCCTTGAATTCAGGTACTCGGAACAACTCCGTCAATCAACTTGATCATAGTGAAAAAAAACGGCTTATACACATGGCTAAGGAATACAAATCCAAGTCAACTGATCTTTTGCAATCACATTATTATTGTTCTTGCCATTATACTCACCGGGTGAGTGTTGATACTGTCTGTCTAATGACGCGTGCCACCCACCTCAGTAGCTCACACAAATCTTTCCGTTCTTGGTGTCTCCATCACTTTGGGATATATAATAAAGACCCGTCATGTGTGTACACTATACAGATCACAGACTACACTTCATGCAAATTCAAATTTATTCAATCCTGTCTATTTCAAAAACCTTATACTGAATGTAAAATCGGGTATCTTTGCAACACGGTAATGAATTTCAAAATACTATTTTTCTAACCGATCCAAACTGTGACAACTGAATTTTAGGTTAAGATAATAAAACGACACTCATATCCGGAAATTATCATCTTGCGAGTAGACACCCATTAGGACCAAATCAATAGGGTAACCGATGGTGTATAAGAAACATCGGTCTTTCGCATGCTGAGAAAGAGAAACTTTCCTGGACGCACCACTGTAGATCTTTACTCTAAGAAGATCAACATCATTTCAACGCTCAAACAGACTAGAAAATAGGCAGATGTAGAAGTCAACACTATGATATGATACCTACTATTTTTTTATGTGTCAAATTCGGCTGATGTTGAAACCCATACTTTCGAAATATAATACCTTTCCTCATTTAGCGGGGTGACTCGAAGACGCAATACTATAGAGTGTTGTTAATTAAGCCATAACGGACATACTATATCAAGAAACACTGATATCATTTATAGGCATGGAATAGGCTTACCACCAAAGAGAGAGACTCTCAAAGTTCACATCTAAACAAGAAATCTCCTTTTCGTATCGTGGGGAGATCACTTAGCATTATAGTTTCCAAAAAATGTTTGCAACTGTTTGTGACGTTTAATATAGAATGGTTGTATTTTAACGTAGTCAATAACCACAAAATAAGATAAAAGATACCAGAATATAACCGAGTTGTTATCCACAAAAAGGCGACGAGTTAACATTGTGTCAAAAGTTAATCAGTATAGAGCCACCAAAAAACATATATCAGCAGCTAGTGATATTGATAATCTTGTCGTAAGTAGAGTAGGGCAACACTCGGACACTCCGACAAGATAGGAGAGGTAGGATTCAGGGTGCCTATGGGAGGAAGTTAAAAGCAGTCCCTTCTGCGACCGGTCCATGGCTTCTTCACCGTGGGTCATCGACTTAAATAATTTATCTGTTCCCGCCCCAGTAGGTGATAAAGGGAAACTAGATACATATATCGATCCAAAGTAAGCATCGAAAGTCACACAGGATATGAGAATGTAAATATGTCAATATACTGTATATTTTTCCTCACTGCACGTTTGTGTAACACATGTCGATCAAATGATTTTCATTCAAATGTGTAGGTGAACATATGTATCAGGGCAGAACATAAGAATATACAGGCTAATTTCGGGTTTTAATGACAACGTAATCGTTCATGTCCAGGCATCAGAACGCTTCTATATAGTCGCTCTTTGTATCACTCAACGAATTTTAGTGATTAGTGCCGCACACGCGGTGCATACAGAATCACCTTAGTGGCTAGACGTCTCAGGCTGGACAGTGAGTAGACCGTAGGACCCGGCTACCCGATCCATCAGGTATGATCCGTGCTGAGTGTCTACGATTGGATACAGTGTGTACGGAGCCGCTTATATTATTCTTGGTGACGCTGGTATAGACATTTACGAACTCTCGAGGGCACGTAACCGCGCGCAGCCCATTACAACGGACCTTGACGCAATCCCCGGGACCGCATGTGATCCTAGGTGATCTCTGCTCTTAACGGCGCTAGACTGATACATAGGAGAGCAATAATGAATAATCATCCTATCGGGAAATGTTTCGGAATTTTTCTTTTATTTTCCCATGGGTATGGAGATATAACTTTTATTATCCATTTAGGCTTGTCTGTTTGATGTAGATAGGACGGCGTTAAAAAAAAATAAATTTAAAATACATTAGGTATCTCAAGTACATACATATATCTTTTAGGATAATGACAAAATCGAAAATCATACTCATTCCATTGAGTCAAATCTAGAATGGATAAATAAATGATAAAATACATAACCTATAAAAACATGATACTAAATGCACCGGTGTTGTATGAAAATACCGCAATCTATTATGCCCGGGAATAGGCACATTCCTCTGTTACGTTATGTATTTCTGCTCTAAAGTGCATAGTAGATACATACACCACGTTAAAAGTATTCTCTTCTCTCAGATACCGATTATTTTTTTCCTGACGCCTAGTAAGATTGCACCACAGCTATGTGCAAAAAAGACCGGGAAAAAACTTATAGGATAGTGGGGTTTTTTTGGTTTTTTTGAGAGCAGGAGGGGGCGACCCTGTTATTATTGGTGGCGGGGCAGCTACGCACCGGTGGGCGCGTGTAGCAGCGGTCTGTAATCGCACTTCCACTGGGGTGGCTTCATAAAAGTTGCTTTTTTTCCTGGTTTGTGAGGAGGTTGCGTGGGCGTACGAGGTAATATCCCTTCACTGCTTGCTTTGGATTGTACTGGTGTAGCCTTATGCGTTGTCGATGTTTGCGAGACGCTTCAGCTTTCCGCCCTGGCAAGCTTATTTCTATACATCGACAACCGACACCTACCGTCTAATAATACTTAGAATGAACCGAATTAAAAGCAATAAACAGGGTATGGCGATCGGTTGCCATCTCATCGGAAAACGGTGTAAACGCGTTCTGCTTCCTCTCGGTGTGTTCAGTGTTGTCCTTACGCACTCCCTTATCCAGACCTATTTGGGTGCCTCTTCACGCCTTTTTCACCTCCCTCTCCCCCGTCGGTCGTACCCCGGACTGTCAATATGGCATATTGGACAACAATTTCATCTGTTTGTTGGTGGGTTTTTTTGTCTTCGTTTCTCCTTCTTCTATTTCTCGTGGTTGCATCTCTGTTTGTTATATCTGTTTTGTGAAGCCTCGTTTGATCGGCGAGTTTCCTTTTGGATTTGGCTGTCTTATACCGGATTTTGGTCTTTACATGGATCTTAAGCTGGTTTCCCGCCAGAAAAGTGACGCACAGGTAGATCATAGTGTATATTATAGAGATACTATGGAAGGAAAGATCGTTATTTTGTATTTGTAGGGCTTATGTATTATATGAGCGCTTGATTATTGATGTATCGGTGGAGCACGGGTGTAAGGATCGCAAAGTAGCCCCACGTCCACGCGACGCAACAGAACTGGTCAACACAGTATTTGTTTTATTTATCTATTCTTATTTATTTTTTTTTTATTATTGAAAGTCACTGTAGATGTTGTCACTACTGTAACGGATTGCGATCTGGGAGCCGCTGAAACAGATTCGTTTGCCTGGGGCAGGATTAACGAGGGAGGTGTACCGACTGGTATGGGCTGCAGGTTTACCTCTTCAGGATTTAGGAGACAACGGGCCGAGCAGTGGTGTTAAGCGAGGGGAATACACATTGTGTTCTCTTATGTGATAGGACACTGAGCATGTTAGCGACAAGGTCGATCAGCGCAAACCAAGCTTGGGGAACTATACAGCAGCCTCTTAACTATCAAGCCTGCAATTAACAACACCCCTATGTAAGATGCATTAAACAAACACGGACGTGTACCCCGTGTCAACACTTTTTAAGTTTAATTTCTTGTAATTTACGGCACTACGACATCCAGGATTACGGGCGTACATGCATGGCTTCAGGATTTTACGGGCAATTGGAATACATAACCTGCAATAATTTTAACTGAGTTGGATAAACCCTGAACAATTTTGTATCTCAGGATCAAATTTCTAACATAAAAGGAATATTTCCTTCCAAACCCTTACTCGCGCTTTTTCATTTACTCATTTTTTGGCGCTTCTGAGTACATGTAAACGATGCATTTTCCTCACTGGAGTTCCGGAATGTCAATGCGAGAAAAAACACTGAAGGCTTGACCGCACGGTGAACCAGACCGCTGACCGCAGCGGTGACCGACCGCTAACCGCCACGGAAACCGGTGAGCGCAAACGGTGAACGCACGCATAACACTGAACCGCAAAACTGTGACCGGTGACCGAGCACGGTGACCGAACCGCTCTCTGACCGCACGACTGACCCGACCCCGCTGACCGCACGGTGACCGATACGGTGACCGCCAGCGGCAAAAATGGTAAAGTAGACCTTTCAGGGACTGTAATTGTTAAATCATAAGAGGTGGTGCATTTACAACATCAAATTGTGGAATTTCTGAAGGTCAGTTATACAATCCAGTAGTAATTCTAGTGTGTTGTTACTATCATAGTAATTGTGGTGGGTGATTACTAGCATCGTAAACTGGATACTGTGGTTTCTTGCCTTGTTCAGACGTAAAGTAACGTGATTCCATCTTCAGTCCGTCACAACAAAATACAGAGACAGACCAGCTTTCCCTGTAAGAAAACCACCAATGGTCAATATAGATACCATCCGGTCCTGAGTCAAGGGGAAATATTCTACCTCCTCAATGGGCAATGATATATCTCGCTAACAGTCCAATATACTATTCCTAACGGGCAATATAACTACTTACCTCACATAACCTTTGACTTCCTGAGTACAAATTGACACGAGTAGAGGTTTAACAATACGGCTGAGCGTATCATGTTTGTTGTATAAAAACAATAGTAATTTGAATAAGCCCACTTATCACCAAAGATATATCTAGGGAAGAAATAAGCTCCAAATCAATCTAGAAAGATATAGGTCGTCCCTATCTAATCTAGACAAGAATATAGGCCGTCCTTAATCTAATCTGAGACATAGATATAGGCGTCGCTAACTAATCTCGACAATACAGCGTCCTAATCTAACTAGACAAAATATATGCGTCCTATGCTAATCTAGACAAGTATAGGCGTCCCTATTTAATCTAGACAAAATAACAGGCGTTCCTATCTAATAACCTAGACAAAATATATGGCGTCCCTATCTTAATCTAGACGAGATATAGGCTTTAATCTACAATCTAGACAAATATAAAAGGCGTCCTATCCTAATCTAGAGACACGAATATTAGACGTCCTATTTAATCTAGGACAAGATGATAGGCGTCCTAATCTAATCTAAAGACAAGATATACGTCCCTATCTAATCTCGACAAGATGTAAGGCGTCTATCTAATTTAGTACAAATATAAGCTCCAAATATTAATCTAAGACAAGATATAGGCGTCCTAATCTAATCTAGAACAAGATATAGGGCGTCTATCTAATCTAACAAGATATAGGCGTCCTATTCTTCAAAAAGTGCTCATAGAGTGGAAATACATTTTGGATCACTTTACATCTTGGGACTAGAATTGATCTTAGCAATCTGATTTTGACTGTTGCTCCTAAATGTGTTTGAATTCAGCCTCTGTAGTTACTTGTTTTAGAATCTCAAGCGTACGTTAGGTGTTTTTCAATACGTAACAAAAATTATGTCAAAAGGACTGCTTACCAAAAGATGAGTTTGTCTTCTAAGTAAATGAAATATTGTAAATGGGGAAAATATTCCGAGGGCTTTCATTTGGAAATAAACGATCAACGACTCGCGAAAATAAAACCATCGCAAAGTGTTGTATAAATTAAATATTTGGAGGATATTTCTAGCTCGTTTCTTTACTATCCGCGAAATGTAAGCCATCATGCAATCAGCTGAAGAGGTGAAATTGCGACAATTTTGCCGTCCCGCGAATTAAGCCTTTACAGTATATAAACATTAAGTATTCTGGTAAGTATAATCTTAAACGTGTGCTGCTTTGTACAGGAAATTGAACATGATGGAGGATGACGCGTATACTTACCTTCCCTCCTTGTTTAATACAGTTATCATGACTTTATAGTATGTAGTAACACAGCGGAGGTATATAAATATACTGTCTCTTTGATTACATTTGGTCTGTCCTTCGGCTGTAGAAGCAATATTAAATCATTAAACATTTCACTTGATATGTCCCTCTCAACAACAAAAGCGTCAGTTTTTTTTTTATTTTGAATGGCGCTGTGTTCATATATACTTATCTTTTGGAGGAAGGGCGGTTTACGTGTGTATTATGGGTTATACTTTCGAGTTGATACATGATGTCAATTTTTTGTTCTTCTAAAAGGCGTGTTTACAAGACACCATTTGACAAGAATGCGTCTTCAACTTGGTAGAGAAGGTTTTGTAGCAAGTTGTCAACTTAGTAGTTATTCTGTGTCATCTTGGCAGAATCTATGTTTAATGGTTTGGTTTGAACGAGCACATTTTCACTCTACTGTGTTTAATTCCTGTGTTTAATGTCCTGTTGGCTCCCAGTGTCTAGCTCTTTTTAATTAGCAGACTTGGGGTGATGTCTCATTTATTTCTCAATTAGTTCCTCTGATCTTTTCTCAATATGCATGATTGTAAAGTACATTGAAGTATTCTTTTGAGGAGCACCTGTTGATTTAGAATTATGAATTGGTAGTTTTCTGTGCTTGCCAATTTACCACCTATATAGTAAAACTTATGATATTTTCATCGATTTATATTAAATCTTTTTTGGAAAACTTAAGTGCTCCTACATAAATGATAGTACTATAATATTTTTAATGTGAGTATTCAAATACATGTTAATAACTTTGAAATAGCCATGCTTTCTATGGCAATAGTTAAGAAGTATTAGAATTTGCGATTGATTTGATGCTCTGCATCATTTATCTTGTGGCGATTGAAACATTGCCTAGATGTTGTTTGTGTTTAATTTGATGGATTCAGTAATTTAAGAGGAGGAGGTCGTCTCCAGAAATCAGTCTAAACTGGGTATGTTGAACCCCTTATAATCTGATTATGTTTGTGGGTTTTTTTTTTTTTACATTATAAGCAGCCTGAGAAGAAATTTGTCCACATTTGGTTGTAATCCTGGTCATTACACTTGGCTATGGCTGTTGTTTACATTTATAATATTCAGATAAAACTGCGACTGCTGTGCTCAGTCAGAATCTTCCATGATTTATCTGTCGTGAATTTTTTGCCTGTTATATAAACGAATCACAAAATAAAATTTTATTTGTTGTGGCCACTTAATTAAGGCTTTAAAGATGTGATAAACACGATAAGAAATATTGCAGAGATTTTCTATACTGTGCCAAACTTTCTGTGGCGCGAAGAAAGCAGAAGTCTTCGCAACATTTAGTTTGGAGCTTCTTTGCCTGTGACTTTGATTCCCAGAAAGGTACCTCTGTGATTCTACACGTGATTGGTTTGCTTGTTATAGGTAGGGTTTTTGGCCGGGGAATTGTATTGGATCACACCTGACTAGATTTGGTTTGCTCGAAAGCAATTTCATTAGATTTTTGGGTCATGATACCGGGTATGCTTGAAACTCCATTGGATGGATCAATTAGAATGGAATTCAGACTTGGAAAGTGTTCTGCAGTGCGATGTCGTGATAGAGTGACTTGTGTGATGGTCGAAACTGAAAAATCAGCAGCTTGTGAAGAATTTGTGGATGACGGATCATTTTTGGTGTGTGTTTGTGTTTTATTGCCTTCTTTGATGTATTGATTTGGAGATGTAATCCCAGCTTGTAGGTGAAGTTACCACAAATTCTAGGCTCACCTGAGCCGAAAGGCTCCAGGTGGAGCCTTTTCTAGATCAAAATTTGTTCTGGTTGTTGTCGGAGGCGTGCTGGGCGGCGCGACGGTATCGTCGTAAACTTTCACATTTTTTCACAATTTCAGCTCAAGACACGCTGGGGGCACAATTCAGCAAACATTGGTACACAACAACATCATGCCTTGGGTGAAAGGGCTTCACGGGGGGGGGGCATTTTGTCAATGAGAACCCGATGTATGAACTAATGATGAAGGCTTAAGTCTGACCTCGCCGTCACAAAAACACTCTCTAGCACCTGATCATCTCATTTAGATGATTGAGAATGCGTGGTGTTTTCTCGGCGACCATTGACGACTGAACACTTGAGTTGTGCGACATAGCTAGTAATGACAAACAAAACTGTGTAGAACTGCAATTCAATCCGATTCTACAACCGCGTTGTCTCCCCTGGTTTTATCTCGCATGGTACCTAGGCGGCGTCTTGTGTTCGGGAGAAGAGCTTCATTCCGTTTTGAAAGTCGTTTTTTGTCTTTTCCTGAGAACGGAATGGAGGGATTTGGTACTGGGTGACGTAGAATTTCCCGAATGGCGGAGACAAATCTGTGTCGTGCCTCAACAGAACTGTTTAAATGGAAAAAAAAATAACATAAACAAGAGGAAGTATGTAAGTACAAAGTTGCACATTCCAAGTTCCTTTTTTTTTTAAAAGTGATATTTCATATTCCCCACCTAACTCTTCTCGAACACATAAATTCTCTCTCTCTCTCTCTCTCTCTCTCTCTCTCTCTCTCTCTCTCTCTCTCTCTCTTGATTTGCGCTCGCGCGCTCTCTCTCGCTATCTCTCAATAACACAATGACGTCACTCATTTGAATAACAAACCCTGGTAGTTATAAAAGTGCCAATTTGTGAACTCATGGATGTTATGGTATGTGTTCCCAACGTAACTTATATTACCTTCTACAATTCACTGAAACTTCTTTCTACGCTCTCTTATATTTCCTTTGAATGACATTGCATTAATTCATCACATAAATACATGTTTGTTGCACAGCTAGTTGGACCTCGGTTTTTATAGTGTCACCTGTTTGCAAGGTTACTTACCAAATATGGAGCGAATCCGAGGTCAAGGGTTAAGTTGCTGTTTCTTTTTAAAGTAACGAAATGATCAACTATTATATACTCTAAGTACATTAAATCTTGTTTATCACGATAGAGAAATAATGCACGGAAATATAAATATAAACAATAGAATGCCGTCTTCGTTGGTTTATTGGGGGATGAAGGAAGTTACTAGCATTGCAGAAAAAAAATTCATAATCCGCTAACGCTAATGCTAATTTCCTTCATCACCCAATAAACCAACAAAGACAGCATTTTATTGTTTAAATGACGGTGTTTTAAGAAAGCACACCCGAATATATCCATATAAAAGGTTAATCTATCATTGCATGATTGTGGCCCCATCTTACCTCCATGGGCCATAATTTTACAGCAAAGCAAACTGTAGGTTCCACTATGTGAGGACGCTTTCACGTAAATTGAACTATTTTGCTACAGTGAATGTTGAGGAGATTGGTAAAGTTATCCCAGATATGCCTGAATGGAAAAATTCTATGTCTGCGCTGTTTGTGGCGCTTCCAAGTCGGAAGCAGAGGAACGAGAGATAGACACCACGAGTAGAGAGGCGAGAGAGAGAGGAAGAGATGAGGAGAGAGAGAGAGTAAGAGAGAGAGAGAGAGAGAGAGAGACTACACAGAGAGAGAGGGAGAAAAAGGTAGAGATAGAGACTAGAGAGAGAGAGATTTTACCTGATGCCTCACTTAAAAAGATCACTAAACAGCGAAATCATTCAGTGACATAAAAGTACCCCAACAACCAACCATGTTATATATGTACGCTGTGGTACATAGCCGACAGAAGACTGAGATTACCTGCTACAGAAGTTATATATACGCTGTGGTACATAGTCCATAGAAGATTGTGTGATACTCCACGGATATCTGATTTCGCTGTCCTCCACGCTTACATCCAAACTGATATCTCCTGCGGGAACCAAAGAACGGAAAATGTCTTCTTCTTTCCTGTCGCCGGCATTTTCCTCGTCTGAATCCTATAGCGATAAAGCGAAAGTCTTGATAAATATAATATGGAGTGACAATGAATGAAATGAACATTAATTAATCTTCATGATTGCTAAATTGCAATTAACCTATTGAAATGATTTGGTTCCCACCGATCATAATTTATTCACTTTAAACAAGAGAATATACATTAAAGGTTTCAGCGTTAATTCTGCATACAATGCGATTTTCTAAAATTAGTTTGTTCACCATTCCACAGACTTTTTATAACCGTGGTTATACCGAAATCGTACTGTAGTGAAATGCACCTAACAATCATGCTTAAGGTTGGGCCTTCCTTTTACGCGTCTGGATTTTCACTTTAAACTTCCGGTTATTAATCTGGCATGAGGAATGGACAACACGGTGGGATTCTGTTGATGTTACGATGTTATAACAATACCAGCTGCCCCGTCATATAAAGGGAAGTTTGCGAAACCCTACAGAACAGTTGAACGCGAATTGTACTCTCTGAAAACTGTTTCACATCGTAGTCTGAATCAGTGCCTGCACACTTTACGAGAATGCACAGGGTCTATGCTAGGGTCTATACTATATCAATCCCTATACAAAACATAAGGAATGACAACTCTTTATTTTAAAAAAAATCTGCTTTGATAGTCACTAATCCCCACGTTCTTTCTGGTCTAGCTGAATATACTAATATAACTATATAAAGAGTTTCCTATTCTTAAATATATTTTTCATAAAATGAACAGGAATTAGGAAAAATTATTAACAAATTTCAATAAAAAAATGGCTACACATATTTTTGCATTACACACACCGGATGAGGTAGAATCTGTCTAATGGCAGCCACCCATTCACACAGTACTTCCTGGTCCTCACACTAGGATAAACAAGAGGCCCATGGGCCACATCGCTCACCTGAGTGACCCTGGCCCTGGTTCAGTGATTTCAATTTTTGTTGTTTTATCAATCTTTATTCCTGTGGAAATTTTCACCTCATATTGTTGTCAAAAGGATCACAACATAACTGAAAATGAATTCACATAACACAGGTATGTCTCAAAATCAATATGACCAACACCACCTTGCTGTTCTGGTAAAGCCAAGGGTCACAAGGTCATACATCATGTTATAAAATGTAAGATCTTGCCATAACATATAATGAAAGCTTTATCTTAAATAAATTAAGATGTATTGACTATGTCACATTATATTTTGCAATTTCGTGATTGTCTTCCCTTTGATGGGGGCCTGGCCCTTCATTTGAACAAACTTGAATCCCCTTCACCCAACGATAATTTGTACTACGTTTGGTTGCATTTGGCTTCATAGTACTGGAAGAGGAGATGAAAATGTGAAAAGTTTTCAATGACGACGACGACAAACAACGGACAAATTTTGATCAGAAAAGCTCACTTGAGCCTTCAGCTCAGGTGAACTAAAATGACGAAAATAATCCTCATTGACGCGTATAACCCACAGCATTCGACAGTTTTTTTCGCGACCAATGTCTATCTTGTCTCCGTCACCATTGACAACGTCACTTCCGGTATCCCGGTATTGGAAGGCGAATTTCAATATATAAATTGGCGAAGTTAACAATGTGCTATGTGAATAATGAAAAACAATTTATCTCCTGTGTTAAAGTTAAACAAGGTTCATATATTTTTTTTTATTACAAAATGCTTTAAAGAAAGTGAATTTTACACAACAAAGTCCTTACCTTACGTCTGCAAATTATCACAACACCTGACCGAAAGACGAACAGGGAGGACGTGACATCACACGCATGTGTATTTTTTCCAATGATTTCTGTGATATTGGACCATTCGACAGCGCCGTAGGTAATCAATTCTCCAAAATTTAGCTGTATTTTCTGAAATACATTACGTAGGAGATATTTATTAAGAACATGAATGGAATATAAAACAGAAATACACCATATGACTTCCCAGTGACACTGCGCTGTGCCTGAAGAAACCATCATAACTATATAGAGATTTACCTATTCTTAAATACATTTTCCACACAATAAACACGAATTAAAAAAGTATTAACATTCAATAAAAATGAAGAATAATTACATGTAAAGGCAAAGACAACCCTAGGAGGAGATAAGTATCCCCTGTTGACCTGCCGTCACACCCACCGTGAGCCCATAGCCGTTGATCAGGTAAACGGAAACAATCCGTCGGCTTAACAATGGCTAAGGAACACATCAGACAGCATTTGACATATAGTCTTGCCTTATACTCACCGGGTGAGGTAGAATCTGTCTAATGGCTGCCACCCATTCACACAAATCTTCGTGGGTCTCACACTGGGAGAAAAAAGACCGTCATCGTTACTTACAGATCACAGATGTACACTTCATCATCAATTTAATCTGTCATTCAAAAAACTATACCTGAATGTAAAACGTTCTGCAACACGTATGAATTTCAAAAACATTTTCACGACCAAACTGTGACCTATTTTAGGAGATAAAAAGACATCCGAGTTATCTTGCGATAGACCATGATGCAAAACAAAGGAACGATGTGTATAGAAATTCGGTCTCACTGAGAAATTTCCTGGACACCACGTAGATCTTTACTAGGAATCACTCTCAACGCCTCAACAGACTGAAAATAGCATGTAGAAGTCAAA
>CAJDSM010002597.1:0-10902 GCA_903981925.1 Ostrea lurida
AGTAACAAGCAAAGGCTACCTGGCACGTTTAATGTTCATTAACTGGCGCGTGATTGCTTCTACCCGATCGTATCGCAAACACTGTTAGATTTGCGAATTGTCATTTTGTAAAAGGAGAGAATGCATCGTACATTGGTACTAATTAAAGTTACATTATGACCCCTGACATAAAACAAAATCCTCTAAAATTAAAAGAAGAGAGAACAAAGTGTGAGAACATATACATGTACACAATACAATCTAATGGTTAACATTCAAAAACAAAAGGCCCACAAAAAGCAAACAAACGTAATATAACACTGTTACTTACCAATGGGGGTTGCCTCCCCCCCCCCCCCCCCCCGTTTTTTCTTTATTCTATAGTTTTGTTCTCTTATGGATCTTGCATTAATCGTACCAATCTCGTGTAAACCTAGGTGTAAACGTTTGAGATCGATGACCAACGAACGATAGATTGAAGAGAAACAAAGGAAGGAAAATTTTTATAAAGTACTGGAGGCCCGCGGGGGTCCGGGTTAGAATAGGTCCGCAGCATCCCCTTGCGTGTCGTAAGAGGCGATTAAATGGGGCGGTTCTATGGATGAGACCGGAAAAAGCGAGGTCCCGTGTCACAGCACGGTTCTATGGATGAGACCGGAAAAAGCGAGGTCCCGTGTCACAGCACGTGTGGCACGAAAAAGATCCCTCCCTCCAGTGATGGTCTTTTAGAGGTGTGAAGATATTCTTTGTTTTTACGAGTTGAGGTCCTTAACACTAAGCTTAACCCCCTGGATCTGGAAGGCCGGTGATTTTCTGATTTTCAAATTCCCTTGTCGACGGGTTCCAAATATTTTACGCCTTTTGTCACTGCCACTCTATAGCGTTTCCAGAGTCACTGCGAGGACTTACGGCAAGTGATTAGCCGACAAGAAGTTAATCAATCTCATAAATCCTATACAGAATGTAAATTACAATCTGGGCAAACACGGACCCCTGGATATACCAGAGGTGGTATCATACAGGTACCTAGGAGAATTAAGCATCCCTTGTGGACCGGTCACACCCGCCTACAGCCTATACATGTATCTTAATCAGGTAAACAGCGTAATCCATAGTCAAAACCAGTGTAAAAACATGCACCAGTCAGACAACGTTTGACCTAATGCCAGGGTGAATTGGTAAGCTAGATCGACATAACGACCGTAGAAGTTGCGAAATGCTGACTTTAAACGAAAATGTTGGAATCCCTGTTACATCAATTTGTTTTTCAGTAGCCCGCCTCGATTTAAAACCTTAGTATACGCAGATCAAGCTCTTGCGTATCGAATCAGTTGAGAGACATAAACAGTTAAACACCATATGCAGGTGATAATAGAACGTTGCTATAAAGATACGGGAAGTTGGGGATGTGTTTTTGTTTGTTTGTTTTACGTCCCGTCGAAAATTTTTCACTCATATTGAGACGTCACCAGTTATAGGTGAAGTACCACAAATTTAAAATATGTCAGTGCTCAGGCCCGTATTTGAGGGACCAACATCTGTCGTGGCAAGGGACCTCCGTTGTGTGTGTTAAGATCATATCCGAAAAACCCGTGATTCTCACTTCCAAATGATGCAAAGTGTTTGGCGAAGGAGGAACTACATGTACTACCTATTTTTACGTCTTAGGTTTGAGCAGCCATGGCAGGAGTGTGCTTTAATTCACGACCTCCCAGTTGCGAAACGAACACATTTTAAAAACAGGTTGGGGACACTTCCCGTTTAGCGAGATCTCGCTAAAACGCGATTACCCCTCTCTAGCGAGAAAATAAATAGTACCTTATACCGATGTTTTGCTGTGTGGGTATTTTTTTTTTAAATAATGGTGAATTACTGAATAAGTGCGACACACATTAGTCATGGCGGGAATTACCGTGATAGAATTAATAACTTGGTGAAGAATTTTTTATCAACATTGCTGCCTACGCGGAAACCCAATACAAATTGTGAGTACTTTTTGTTTATATTTGCTGCAGAAGTATCGGACATATAGCACCTTTCCTTCTTTCCACGCGAAGTAGAAATATGTAAATCTCGCTTGGACGGGATACACTTTTCTCGCTAGAGAGGGATGATCGCGTTATAGCGAGATTTCGCTATAGGGGAAGTGTTCCCAACCGGTTAAACTGTGCTACATGACCAATAATAAATTTTGAAAATACTGTTGGTTTCAAGTTCTTTGTTTAAGATATGTTAACATAGATTTTTTTTTAACACTTCATAAAAGAAGTAAACATTTTTGTCAAGTTCTTTCAAAATTTCTAAATCTTTCCTCGTCATAACGTGATAATTATGAGAAAAACACCTTGTTAGCTAGTAATCGGCTTTCACACGATCAGACTGCCTTAATTAGTTAATATTGATTTCGTTCTCCCCATAGTCTTTATATCTAGAATATTTAATCCCCTTTCCTGTAATCTTTATGAAGCAAAATGTTGATGCTTGACATCAGAAAAAAAAGGACTATGTATATGGTAATAGTCTAATCTTGTTTTCTATAGGATATTCATGAATATAAAGTAAATATAACGACCAGTGATCAATTTCTTAGCTCCTATAAAGATTAAGAAAAGGACAAACACCGAGCTAGGGTATACATGTACCAGAGGTGTTATCAGGTGCCTAGAAGAAGTACGCATCCCCTATAGACCGGTCACACCCACCATGATCCCTATATCTTGATCAGGTTCACGGAGTAATCCGTAGTCAAAACTAGGGGTGTGCGATTGTTTCGGCATTTCTAAAAAGAATCAAAAATTGTAGTAACAAATTTAAGAGGCCAGTGACACGCTGAAATAACGCCAACATTGCCATCTTAATGTCCTCTGGTTGGTTGCTTGTCGAGGCCTCGGATTTTTATGTCTGATCCCGATTTTCATAAAATTTACTTTTTTTGACATAATTTTGACATAAAGAAGTTAAAAATGAACTTAATTTGGCCACACATTTGTATTAATTTTACTTGTGTTATTTTGAATCTACACTGAAAGATAATATATTCAGGAAAGTTTGGTATTCATACACTNTTATTGGAACTAAGCTAAAACAGTAAACTTTGTGAAAATCCGTATTTAATTTTATTACTCCAGTTTCGGACTCTATATTTACAAGACGCACGTGCATTTTCCGAAACAAAAGTCATTTCCATACACGAGGTCTTGACCATATATTTTTGACCAATAAAATATAAGATAACATAATTTAAACTTTTGAAGTGTGGAGAGGGTCGTGCTATGCTTACCGTACCCAGCCCTTTATCTGATACCACACTTGCCTGATTTAATGATATGGTACTTTCCGTTAAAACACTTGCCTGGTTTGATGACGTAGTACCTCCAGTGTCCCATGTTTACAGCTGTTGGACTGTTCGGGCTCTCGATGGTCGTTAAGATTTGTGCTTGTTTTGTTTCGCTGTTGTAGAGAAAGGTTTTACACTTCTCAATTTCAAGACATGTGGCGATGCTATGAATCACAGACAGCGATGCCACATAATCAGAAGATTTTAAAAGATGAGAAAAATCCCCTTCTCTTGCAGAGCAACTCGTGTTTTTTGCAATTGTTTCGGCATTTGTAAAAGAAATCAACAATTCCAGCAGCAAAACTAACAGTCCAGTAACAGGCTGAGATATCACCAACTTTGCCATCTTGATGTTAATCTGACGAATGATTTTGTTTTATGGCGTGTTTAAAAAAAGACCTTCGATCAAACTTATTAAAATTCCTCCGATATTGAACTTAGACATTTGGGTGGATACCTACTTCTGTCAGAGTAATACTCTATTAATATTTCATAGACAAGCTTTTTCAAATGTACTGAAAATCAATAGATAACTTTTTTTCCAAATCGAGATAAATATTTAAAATGTACAAAGCGGCAGTACTGGTACTCATTGCTAGTAGCAAGGCACTGTTTTAAAACATGAAATATTTTCTTGTACAAGTATATATACATGCATGATCTTGCATCATCTACAAAATAGCAATGAACATATTAAAGCCACAATGAAAATTATTCTTCTGTATTTTTTTAACACACAAATGTGACAACTTTGTGCTCAGAAAAATTCGAGCTCTAGTAATAAAAATGATGTTATAAATATTCTATTGATACCTCAGTAATATATATTTTTTAATGACACATTGTTTTAGTCTCGTAAGTTGTACTTGTACAGAATATTAATTGATTGTATCTTGTTTTATGTCACTCTTGAGAATATTTCACTCGTATGGAGACGTCACCATTGGCGGTGAAGGGCTGCAAATTTAGGCATATTCCTGTGAGCAGGGAAGGATCTTTATCGTGCCACACCATCTGTGATACGAGACCTCGGTTTTTGCGGTCTCATCCGAAGGACCGCCGCAATTAGCCGCCTCTTACGACAAGTAAGGGGTACTGAGGACCTATTCTAACCCGGGTCCCCACAGGGCACTTGTACAGACTGAAGTGTTGCAGTTCATACCCTTATGTATCTTTTTACATTTAGAGTTTATTTTTATTTCTGTCGGAATCACTCCAGTTGTAGAAAAAGACATAGTACAGTGTATATTTATTGAGATTCATATGCGCATCGTACACAACTGCAACGCATTCGTGAGGAAATTTAAAAGATACCAAAGACAAAGACACTGGATATATAAATCGAAACAGGCGGCGGACAAATTATTTGATGTTAGAGGGGTTTCAACTGACAGTGTCTCCTTGAAAGTCGGCATTTCATGAATTTTTTGGTCGTTATAATGATTTAATTTGTAGATGCACAAAGTCGAAGGCTGTCTGACATGTTTCATACTAATTGTTAGGCTGTTCTATATACATGTATACTGGTTTTGACCATGGATTACTCTGCTTATAAGATCAAGGTTTAGGGAACACGACGGGTGAGACCAGTCAACAGGGGATATAGGCACCTGGTCCCACCGACGTTATGTCCAGGGGTGTGTCTTTGCGCCCATCTCTGAATTTCGTACTCTTAATAGAATTTAATAGATTGATCAGTATCACAATATCTCGGTAGAAGATGACAAAAGCAAGGGAAGAACGATTTTTTAAAACAAAAATAAACTAGATGTGTCGGTGCGACACGAATGCCCCCGCCTACAGTCAAGTCCAATGAAGGAAATTCGTAAGGTTAAGATTAAAAGTTTTTCAAATGCATGGGACAACTCAATTTCTATATACACCTGTAACAAATCAGTTCAATATCTTGCAAAGCAAAAAGAATCGGGAATGTTATAGCCAAGTTGCAGGTATTATTTTCTAATTACATTTTTCGTCCGTGAAGGTGAGCCCTGCAATTTTTTTTTTGCCATGAGGCCCGCAGGCCTATATCTTAATACAGTTTGATAGATTTTGTAAAACTAAACAAATTTTATTCAATATGTTTATCAATGTTTTTGAGTAAAGAATTATAAATAGTCACCTAGAATCGTCTGTACAGATGAGCCATGTATCTTGATATGGTTTGATAGATCTAATAAAACTAAACAACTTTTTGTTATGTCTTAACAAAATGTTTTCAAATAAAGAGTTATGAATAGTGACATTAAATTGTCCATACAGGCGAGCCATGAGGCCCTCGAGCCTATATTGATCACGACCACAGCCACATTCGAACTTCACCTGTATATCCTGGTAATATACCTGCATATGCAATTTCAACCTTATACATACATCCCTACTAAAGTTAGAGAGCAGAAACTGAAAATTTCTTCTTTTTTTCTCAGTTCAAGAGAGATAAATAACACTTTAAAAAATCTTCGAACTTGACCTGCGTATTTTTATTACGTATCCATAATTATAATCAAATTTGAGTTGAATTTGTGCAACTGTTGCAAAGAGTAATGAACGGAAACTGAATTTTTCCCCTAAGTTTCAAGAGGATAACTCTGTCAAAAATCATCGGACCATGACAAAATTCGAAACTTGATCTGCATATTCCTGCATATATCCATATATCAAATTTGATTGAATGAGTGCAACTGTTGCAGAGATAATGAACCGGAACTGGAAAAATTCTTATTTTTTCCTACGTTCAAAAGCCATAACTCTGTCAAAAATCATTGGACCATGACCAAATTCAAACTTGACCTGCATATTCCTATGACATATCCATATTTAAAATTTGAGTTGAATGTGTGCAACTGTTACAGAGATAATGAACAGAAACCAAATGACGACGGAACAGGGTAATACTATATGTCCGTGGCCATTTTATGGCGGGGGCATAAACACGTCCTTGTCGGAGTGACACCTGCGCTGTGACGTTTGAATACGAAAGGACCGAAGCTCATTCTGTAGGTTATTAAACATACTTTTCCTTGATGCAGAGCACCGTCGTTTCATCGTTTAACACCAATTTTCGTGAATTTCATTGAAAACCTCTATCACGAATTCATAGAAGTTTGGTGCTTCTAATAGAAGATTTGCTTGCCTTGCTACGTCATTATTTTAATATGATTGCATCAGCTGCATCATTTGCTGCTTGAATTAAAGTAGTCTCCTTTTTAGAGTTTGGATCGGGTAGTCCCGGCCTTTACCCGTCTTTTAGACATTATTTTTATGTCCATTATCGTATGGTATTGTCCGAAGGAAAACAGCAGTACGAACAGTGGGTAATTATATGAAAACTACTCATACTCACAGACGTTTCTTTTAATAACTTGGCAGCACTGCACATTAGTTATTACAGATCAAGTGTGTGCATGACAATTTTGATGTTGATCAAATTCGAATAACATTGTTACAGTGTATACATACCTGTATGTCTCTTATACTCTATATTCCAGGAAGCAATTAATATTGTATAAAGCCTATATTTCGATGTTCCACGTTTGCCTTTATTGAACGATTACTTTTTCCTGACCTTAATTTGTTGGTTTCTTCCATTATTTTTTTTACTATTTTCCACGAATTATTTAGTTTTTGAGAAAGCACATGTTTTTACAGGAAGTAGTCTCCATTTTGACAGTTCTCCCGAAGTCATTTCTAAAACAACGTTTCTGATGGTCAAAAGTCTTTGGTGTAAACGCCTCAGATTTCAATTTGGTACACATGATTGGTTAGGGACAATATAAATAGCGTGGTCGCAGCTGATTCATGTTACTTTAGAAATCAGAGGTTCGACCACTTTTCTTCTCCCTGCTCATTTAGATAGGCATTATGCAAGCTTTTGCTGTATGATGTTCTCGCCTTAATTCTTTTTCTGTCCCGTTTTGGCAATGGGTTGATAAAACCCAACCTTGAGTAACCTTGAGTCTTTCTACGTAGAATTTTTGTTAGTACATTGCTACCTTAGAAAGTATGGAGGTCCATTAGTGCAATCTACAGATACATTTGAATTCACTCCTTCCCATAATACTCAGTTTATTTTTCAATATTTACACTTGTTAATTTTGCTAAAGATTTACTGTTGTTATTCCCATGTACAAATAACTTATTCTGTTAATAAACATTAATTAAATTCTAACACTGGTGTTTTCATTCGAGAGTTCTGCTCTCAGAGGACATAGTTTAGTTCAAGAATACACGAACCTGGGTTGACAAATATATATAATTATCGAGAACCAGTTGTAGTATTTATACTACATTGAGTGTACAGTGTGTTCTGCTTATGTTGGAGTTATTGGTCTTTGAAAATATGTGTAATTGAATTTTTATCATGTTCGAAGATGAATGATAAGTCTGCGGTGGTCATGCAGAGTTAGGTATAAGTAATAATGATTGGTTTTATATAGCGCTTAATCTACCTAAGTACCCAAAACGCTTTACAATACATTATAAGTTTAAAGTAGAAAACACCGTAAACACTCAGACAAACTGGTACCGGTTACAAGTGAAACGTAGCTTGATTTTTTTAACTATTAATATATGCAGTACCTGCTTTTATTTGAAAAAGAATTTCCTCATCGTCATGTTAAAGTTGTATCCATTACTTTTACAAATGATTGACCGCACGGAACAATAGGATAACTAAGGTAATCTATATAGGAGTTGCCTGGAATTGACCTTTTAGTATTCTCAAACATTCGACACAATTTGCAAAAATAGAAATTTTTTGTAGTGTCGACGACAAAAACATATACATTTGAAATAATTACGCAAGAGAAAACTTAAAAGTTGAATATCCATTTGTTGTTCTTCATTGTTAACGCCAGTATTTGGAAAATACTCAGTTTGCGGAATGCATGGGGTCGATTTTTTGTCAACATTGCAAAGGTAACGCAGGGGGAGTCGATTTTCGTTAAAGATTCAACAGGGGAGTCGCACTGCTTTGCCATCCCAAATTACCAGAGATCAAGTTCGAGATTGCATAAGATTATCAATTTTCCGCACTTCTTTCCTTGCTTGCAGATATTCATTTCATATTTGGTACATTGCTTTGTCACATCAAGTTACAGATCAACTTCGAGTTTGTTTTGATCCATTTATTTTTCACTGAGTTATGGCCCTTTGAAAAAATTTCATAAATTATAAATTTTCTGCATTTATTTCTCACTGCCTTGCAGATATTCATTTGATATTTGGTACACTGCCTTGCTATACCACATTACAGATAAGTGTGAATTTGGCTTCAATCCATTGATTTTTCACCGAGTTATGGCCCTTGTCCTATCCTGGCTCACCAATTTCCCCCTTTACATGTACCATATAAGCATGATATAGCCTACATAATGAAATAAGAAATATGTTGCGGTCCAACAATTTGTGTAATCGGTAGGGGACTATGTATTGCTATGCAATACTATCAAAATGCTTGTTTCAAATCATTCTGTAGGGTGACCACGTGCTAGAAAATGTTGTATAGTATTTTCGTAAACAGGCACTCCATCCGATTGGTCAGTGCTACCGGGGTATTGTCGGAAAGTGCGTTTGTTGTGCAAAACGGTATTCATTCACTCCTACTGCTCTTTCAAAGACGAAATTCTTCAAAATCATGCTTCAGTTTTAAACACATTTAATATCCAGTCAATGGGACGGAAGAATATGAACTACCGTACTTATACTGGATTCCAAAACTCCATAAAAACCCCTTACAAACAAAGATATATTGCTGGATCTAGTAAATGTTCCACCAAGCCCCTGTCTTTACTCCTCACGAAAATATTGACAGCTTTCAAGGAGCAACTTCAGAAGTATTGTGAAACTACATATGCCAGAAGTGGTGTAAATCAAATGTGGATTTCTAAAAAACTCCGAAAGAACTTCTATGTTAGTGAATTTGAAATCCCAGAACCTTTTCACATATCAACAACAATTAAAGCATATGACTTTTCAACACTTTACAACGACCATCCCGCATGGTAAATTAAAGACAAGGCTTTGTAACATTATGACAGTTGCTTCTTTAACAAAATTGGAAAAAGGAAATATTCTTATCTAGTGATCAGCCATTCTTTACTAGTGATCAGCCATTCAAAAAATTATTTTGTTAAACTCCACTCCGATTCTACACACACGTACATGTACTCTGAAATTGATATTAAAGTATGCTGGAGTTTCCTCATTGATAAATCTTTGTAGTTTTTGGCAATCAGGTCTTCCAACAGTCTTGTGAATTCCAATGGGCACAATTGTGCTCCTTTATTAGCTGACCTATTTTTATTATTCTTATGAGGCAGAATTCATTCAAAAACTTCAACATGAAAAGAAGAAATCTCTAGCGGTGGCCTTTAATTCAACATTTCGATATATAGAGGATGTTTTTATCTATCAATTATCATGATTTCATTCATATGTCGATTCATATATATCCCAACGAACTAGAAATAAAGGACACCACAGAGTATTCCATGTCTGCTTCGTACTTGGATATTTTACTGAACATTGACATTAACGGCAAACCAAACTACTCAACTTATGACAAACGGGACGATTTTCAGCTTCTCCATCGTCAACTTCCATATTTATGTAGCAGTATTCCATCATCACCTGCATATGTGTGTTATGTCTCTCAACTTATTCGATACGCAAGAGCTTTTCTGCGTATGATCAGTTTTTGAACCGAGGCAAGCTACTTACAGACAAGTTGTTGTTGCAGGGGTTTCAACAGTCACGCTTAAAGGCAGCATTTCGTAAATTCTATGATCGTTATAACAATTTAGTTTTACCAATATGACCTACCATTGAGTCAAATGCTGTCTGATGTATTTCATAGTCATTGTTAAGCCGTTTTTCACACACTGAGTTCCGTTTACCTGATCAAGACTATGGGCTCACGGCGGGTGTGACCGGTCAACAGGGGTGTTACTCCTCTTAGGCACCTGATCCCACCTCTGGTGTGTCCAGGGGTCCGTGATTGCCCAACTCTTGTTTTTGATATTCTATTTAGGACTTACGAGATTGATCACTGTTCGTTATCTTGCCTTTACATTGAGACCAAATGGCCAGTCGGTGAGTAATCTATTGAAAACATTGCACGCTCACTGAAGCGAACTATTTGCTGTTAGTTTGATAATTCTACTACCTTGTTCTAAGTTATGTAGGATAGTTTCATGGAGATTGAACGACGCTGTCAGAGAACCTAATTCTTTCTGGAAACCCTATTGTTGATTGTTTGAGTGTTGAGGAAACCTTTATTGAACATTGTCGGAAACCCACGGCCATTAAGGCTACAGAACTATAACTGTTACAGGAATCCTTGGGTTTATAACCACCTTTGTATAATGGAACAATACAAGTTGCACAAATACATTATGGAAGAAAAAATCCCTAAAAGTGTCATAGAATTATGCCGAGGTTTTAGAGGAGTAGTTAGCGGATGGAAGTTGGGACCACCCCCCCCCCCCCACAAACAAAAAAAAAATCCGTATGTGAAATCAGAGCCCAATTAACTTAAACCTAAATTGAAATTCAAATTATATGTATCGCATATTTCTGTAAACTTG
>CAJDSM010002599.1:9357-20102 GCA_903981925.1 Ostrea lurida
GGTGGATTGTGTGGACACTTATACAGAAAATGATGTAGAGAGTTTGCTTGATATTAGAGCAATGAATCAGGTGGACTTGACTTCAGTACATTGGGCGTAAGCTAACTGCCCTCCTTACCTGAAGGATGTGGCGTTCAGAAAGCGTATTTGCCGTGACATCTTTTGTTGGGAGACGCTTATTGGGCAATGGGGAAAGAAAAAGGAAATTAAAAAACTTTCTTCTTCGTTTTATTCTTTGGGACCAATATTAAATAAAATTGGTGTTTGTGTTGATGGCAAAACCACGTCCCTTCAACGAGTGCTATGGACAAGCAAACACAATTATCTTTCTTGGGAGAGAAAAACATATCTAACAACTTAGATTTCGGTGAAATTCAAAGTTTTGGGATCCGAATGACTGACATCCTTTTGGGAATAAGCAATTGGACGAGCTATGACTGAGAAAAGTTTGACAGAATTCTTATGTCTACTTCGCACGATTGCCAGCTCTTCAATTCTTTTGCTTTTATATATACAGATATGTTTATTCTCCATCTGCTAATTCCGCCATGCGCGCCTCATCATCGTGCAGAGTAACCATCATCATCAATCGAGGCAACTTAACACCGGAAGAATGTAGTTTCATGAATTTCATCATTGTCACCTGGGGAAAAAAATCATGAAATAAAAATCACGACTGACCTAACGATGACTCTCAAAACATAGGATCTGAGGGTGGGGTGGGGAGGTGGTGAAAACTGGGATGTCTCATTCTAGCGCCAGCATTTACCGAGTACATAATTTTCTCTTACGCCAATTTATTGATTTCCCGTTTGCCACCACCACCCTTGATATATGTCATATACATCAACTTACATCATAGTTGTTAATTATAACATTATATCATGGTACATGATATTTTTAGTCTTTCATTCAGTATGGGTTCTTTCCGAGGGCATTTGTGATATTACAGTGTTTATTTTCTACTCGTGTTGAATATTAGAATTAAGCTTAAGATATGCAGACAGAAATTAGTTGCTATCGAGGGCTAGTGATACACCTATATAGATAGATGGGTTAGTTAGATTTAGATAGAGAGAAATACATGTATATAAATAGCAGTGAAAGGGCCAAACGACAATGTACACGATGGGGTTATTTCACCTCGCATTTAGCTTGAAGGGGTCGTTTGTCGTCCTGGGATGCTGTATCTTCGTTCCCTGGATACTATATTGAATGTTTATATACCCTGGGTAATTAAAAATCGTTTAGTTAACGTGCCTGGGTTCGATTAAATTATATACAAGAAACCCGGGATACAAATCTCGTTTGTGGGCATCACATGTTAATTATGCGCCCAATTAATCAATGTACTGACCACAAAACGAGATTTGTATTCCGGGTATTTTTATATTTAATTTAATCGTACGCAGGGTACGTTTAATTAAAAAAACGATTTTAATTACCCAGGATATATTTAACATTCAAATTAGTACCCAGGGATGCAGCGGTTACCAAGTTGATTCTGCCTCGATTTAGAATGTCGCTATGTCATTGGTGGGAAACGCGTCACGTGATTGCCGTCAAATTTTCTTTAGGCGGCGAGTAGTAACATATAGACGGCCAACCATGGCTAACGTTACGTCTTTCTTAGTATAAAAACTAAACCTTTCGTCAGACTGTGCTGTCTTATTTGGTCCTCGACAAAACCAAAACACTTAGGTTTGTTTACTGACTGTCTACAGAAATATCTCCAGGTTGCTCAAGTCCATAGAAGGCTCGGCTTCGCCTCGCTTTCATGGTATTTGAACCCGACACATTTTCTGTAGCCCCGACACGTCAGTAACCAATACTGTAATAACTTAATAAGTAATAATAGTCGACCCAGGACGACGGACGACTAACGGACCTTCAGCCGCATCCAGACACAACTGCAATATACATCTGTTTCACACGTACTATACACTATAAACCACAGCACTACACACTATCAAAACACATATACACAACATTCGAAAGCAAGGGCCGCGGCGTGGCTCCAGTCGGTAGAGCGTTTCGCCTCGCATGCGGAAGGTTGGGTGTTCGAATCCCGGGCCGCGACAGACCTAAGTCGTTAACACAGGAGTGGACAGTTCCCACTGCCAAAACGCTCGGCCATCAGGTGGTGAAATGTCACGGTCCTCGGAGATGACCTTAAAAATCGGATGTCCCGTGTCGCAGGCAGGTGTTGGCACGCTAAAGGAACCCTCACTGCTTCAAATGGCCGTAAGCGCCGAGTATAGTGTCAAAATTTGCAGCCTTTTCACCGGTAATGGTGACGTCCTCCATATGAGTGAAAAATTCTCGAGAGGGACGATAAACAATATACAAACAAACAAACATCTAAGCAAGAGTATCATCCCTCACAATTCGGCAATTCCTCGGTTAACCCCGCTACGCTCCGTAAAAAACAGTCGTGCGAGGTACGAGCCACGCGCGGAGTTCCGAGTGCTATGATTGGTGTAGATAATCCGTGCCATGAACGGGGTTCGGAACGAGATTGATTATTTATTGTTTTAACGTCCCACTGAGAATACTTCACTCAATGGAGACGCACCAATGCGGTGAAGGTCTGCAAAATTTAGGCCTGTGCTCGGGGCCTTTGAGCAGGGAGGGATCTTTATCGCTTGCCAACCTGCTGTGAACGGGGCGCGGCCTCTGGTTTTCCGGGTCTCCACCCGAATGACCGCTCTTACGACACCCTCTTACGACACGATTCTGCAAAAAATAGGAGAGAAAGTTTATAATATAAAACACAGGCTTGTGGACAGGACTTCCGCGTACCCCCACCCCCACCCCTTCTTAATATTTTTGCAAATTAAATTCCTTGGTATTTCGGGGATTTTTAATAAAATATCAACTCAGAGGTGTATCCATATTCAATTGCAAGTGCTCAAATCTCGTATAAAAACCGTTTTTAAATGGCATATTACCGATTATAAAAATGAACAAGGGTGCAACTCGCCCTGCGACATCTTTGAAAAATCGGCACTTCGCCGAGAAACGTATCTATCGAAAAAACAACCTATAATGACCTACGGCTGAAAGAAGGCTATTTCTAATCTAACTGTTGATGGTGGATTATATGGCACTGTGATTTGGGTGCACAATATTACTTCAGCACTCTCAATTTTCATCGTTTTTCATCTTGCCTCTCTCATTTCTGCCTATATTGAACGGAAGTTGTGAAGCTGGAGATATTTCTGTCGCAGTCTACTATGTTTTAAACGGGAAATTACGAAACGACGGTCTTACCGAGTACCATTAGTTGCAAGGAAAAGGTACGAGATTAACGGATAATGGGAAAGATCACGAAAGAAATGTGATAGGAAGGGGGAAAATGGCTTACTATTGTTCACACTTTCGTTAACACAAAGCATTGGTGTGTGTTTGGGGGGGGGGGTATTTTTCTTTTTTACATGTTTGGTGAATCTAATAAATAAATCTGTTTTTGCTTTTTGTGAGGCGCGATGATAGATGGATGGAATGAATCCGACTTTAAATTTCGAAGATCGGTATTAAATGTTTTCAAAAAAGCTTCTTTACTTTTTAAAGAAATTTCGTTTAACATTCACGAGGGCTATCGCCCCTGACCCACTTACGCATGGCGACACCAAGGCCTTCTACGACCCCCACCCCACCCGTGATTTTTTTTGGATGTTCGGCCATTATGGAATGTGGAATGAATATATTGCTTTATGTATAGCAAAAGTGGGAAACTTATAGTAGCCATTTTCTCCCTTTCTATACATTTTTTTTCCTGATTTCCCATAATAATTTATCTAACCAACAACTCTTATCTTTCCATATTGTCGGGTATCTCGTACCTTTATCCTGCAACTAATGGTACTCGGAAGACCTCGTTTCGTGTATTTCCCGTTTTAAAAGAATAGTAGACTGCGGACAGAATATCCAGCTTCACAACTTCGTTCAAAATAGCAGAAATGAGAGGAGGGCAAGATTAACGATGAAATTGAGCAGTGTTGAATGTAATAATTTATGTTGCACCAAAAGCAATGCAATAATCCACAGTCAACAGTAGATTTAGAATAGCCTTTTCTTTTCAGGCCGGTGGTGCATTATGAGGTGTTTTTTGATAGGAATTTCTCGGCGAAAGTGCCGATTTTTTCAAAGATGTCGCGGTGAGTTGCACACCTTGTTCATTTTTTATGAATGGTGATATGCCATTTTTAAAACCGTTTTTATACGAGATTTGAGCATTGCATTGAATAGGATACACTCTTGAGGTTGCATATTTATATTAAAAATACACCCGAAATAACTCAAGCGAATTAATTTTCAAAATGATAAGAAGGGGGGGGTACCGAAGTTCCGTCCACAAGCACCTGTGATATAAATGGCGAAGTACAGAAGTAGTATTAACGTAATCATAGTCCCCAAAAGAACAATACAAATCGCAGACATGATGATAGTGAAATAAGAAGATGGTGGTTGAAATGATAATTTATTTAAATGCAGATTTTGAATGCAAAGGTTAGTAAAGGTAATCCGTTACCAATAGGATCGAGAGATGACGACATGCACTTATAGTAGTAGAACTAAATACAAACGAGTGAAGTGCAATTATTTGACATACATGTAACAAACCAATGGCATAATTTAAAAAAAAAATACTGCAGAAAGCCAAAATTTTTTTTTACTCAAAGTAATGTACAACACCCTGTTTTATTCAAAAGATGTAATACTCGTTTCAAGGTCACAGAGATTTTGAATATCTTCCTATTTCAAGGTCAAACAAATAAATACGGAGATAAAGATAAAGGGTGGTTGGTTGCCTCGCGTCCGTGAAGAACTTCACTCCACCAAGATGGTCATTAGCCAAGCATCACAGAACCACACGCCCAGCCGCGTAGCATGAGAGCCCCGGTTTGGGCTGGTCCATTTTCGTTTGTTTTACCGGTCGTAGTGGGTGGGGCGTTCGCTCCGCGGCCTGAGTGCGTGTGGTTCTATATCATCCGCTCGTACCAGGACGTGAGGTGATGTAGTTGGTTTGCTCCTTTCGTCTGGCGTCGGCGTTTGGAGCGAATTGCTGGTCTGGCTTGGAGGCCGGAGGTCGCGTGTCGGGCGTTGATGCGATCCGGCCTCATTGCACGGCGTTGGCAGTTGGGGAGTGTCTGCCCCCGGTTTTGCTAGCCTAAGGTCCGGGCGTGGGTTGTCAGTGACGCTTGTGACCGTTGGTTCTGGAGTGGAAAGAATCATCACGTGAAACGAGGTAACAACCAATCCTTTATTTATTCATGACCTTGAAAATAGGTTGATTGTATTATTATTTTTAGCATCCACTCGAGAATATTCACCATGATGGAGAGACGTTACCATTTTGCTGAGTGAAGGGCTGCAAATTTTTAGGCCTGTGCTGGCACTACAGCCTTTGAGCATGAGGGATTTGTATCGTGCCACACCATCGTACACCACCTGCTGTGCACCGGGGTCCTCGGAATCGGTTATCACAATGGTCGCCCATTCAGTGCCGTCTTACGACGCGCAAGGGGATGGCTGAATTTTACACAAAATTAAATAAAATTCAAATCCACTGACCTTGAAACGTTTATTTATTTGATTGAAACGGTGTTAATATACCACTTAGTTAAAAGATTAAAATTCTTTTCTTTTTTTAAGCTCTGAGTACATTTGTTGTAGTATGTGATAACCGGGATAAATATAGTGTAGTGTTTTTATAATCGTATAGTGATTGTTTTGAATATTGTTTTACGTCCCATGAGATATTTACTCATATGGGAGACGTGACATTGCCGGTGAAGGGCTGCTAAATTTAGGCCTTAGCCTAATGCTCGGCAATCAGGGCTTTGAGCAGGGTAGGGATTTTTTTCGTGCCCAACCTTACTGTGACACGGGACATCGGTGGTCCGGTCTCATAATTGACCGCCCCATTAGCGCTCAATACGACAGCAAGAGAATGCTGGGACCTATTTTACCGTGGATCCCCATCGGGGGGTTTTCATGGCCTTTCGAGAGGTTAGGACCTACATTCAACCCGGACCCCACGGGTATTAATGTGTACAGTATTAAAACACTATATAGTGTTTTGTAGTGTGTTTGAATGTATATATTGTCTTATGTGTCTTGGATTAAAGACGACAGGGTGCGTTAAAAAAAATTGTATGTTTAAATTATTAAATATCCATAACTTTAAGAAAGTAGAGTGTTGGTTGGATTTTAGTGTTTTTATATAGGGGGGGGGGGGGGGGTGATCACAGCAACTTTACCACTCCATCAGGATTTCCGGGTGTATCGAAAGAATCCAGGAATTTTCGAAAACATTGATCCTCTGTCCAACTCTCCGCTCTGGAATTCGGATGTTGGCTGCGATCGTATAATTTCGGATGTCATCGACCGTTATCTGACCGTCCTTTGTGCGTCCAGCTTGTTGAATGCTTTACCACATACTCCTGACGGGTTTTTGTTAATTGGGCCCTAAAATATTTAAACAGATTTTCAAATAGGATTCTACATGGTGATATACAAGAAAAAGAAAGTCTATTCGATGTATTGGTTTCAATATCAACCCATTCACGAATTATCATAGAATAGTTGTGGTTAGTTGTGTAAATTAAAACAATACACGGCGAAACAAACTTTAAAAAATAAAATAAATATTTGTAAAGATATATGCATCCCCCCCCCCCCCCCCCGGCTGTGCCATCTTTACTCGTAATATTGTTTCTATTTATCACAGTCCAAGCAGAAAGTGGCATACGTAAATAGGGCGCAAGGAAGCTACCACTGTGTTGAAAAAATCTCACACTAATTTTGTAATATACTATGTACAGAGCCTTGACGCGACCTTTTGACTCAAAGATGACAACATGTAGTACTGCTTTTGCAACCGGAAGACCTTTTGACCTGAAAATCAACAAGGGTCATCTTATGCCAATGTCCAACCTGTATGAAATATCATAACTATCAAAAAAGGCTTCTAAGACATTGGGCAGACACTAACTTTACAGAGTACTGCACACTGCATCCGATGATCTTTAAATTGAAACTCGTCTACTCATGACCAATCCACATACGCATATCATAAGATCTTAATAGAGATATTGAGCCAACCAACATTTGGTCTACCGACGCAACAGTTGCAAAGCAATATGCCCACCTAAAATGGGGGGCATAAAACTAAAACAAATATTAATTTCACAGTACATTTTTTAGGTAAATTCTGACCATTTTGAATATTTTGATTACACATCCTTTAGGTCAGGGATTTGAACACGAGGTAAACTGCCGATACTGTAGTTATATTTCTTCTTCTACAGTAACGAGATACAATTTGCGACCTAATCACGTGACATTTGCAGTTTGAACTAGAAATTGTAAATTGTGATAACTTGGTACTGACACTTTTTACATATTGTATACATGAGACTTGCTCATGTATACCGGTACGTATGCATCTAGGAAACCTTTCAAGCATAGGCCCTCATACAATGCATATACTTGGTACAAATTCGACGGACCCAAAATGATCGTTGGGTCTAAATGTCGTAGATTAAGTCACTCTCGGTAAACAAACTGCATTTCACCTTTCAACTTCAGACTTGCTGTGGAATCTACATCAGGTCAAGGTCAAAATACCCAAAGAACATTTTAGAGTTCTACTAAATAAATGCGTGTCTTTTCAGGTTTTTCCTCCACCCCCTTTTTTTTTTTTTTTTTTTTACAATTGTACATATGTAGCGTAAATTTCAATATACCCTAATAGCACCAAGAACTCGTCATAACCAGCTTCCGCTCTCCTTGTCCAGCTCATGGAAGATGTCTGCTATAGTCTGGTCGTCCAGTTCTCGAAGCCCGAAGTCATGGAGACGTCTCGGAATTCACGAAAACCAAAGTTTTGCTTCCATCGTCATCCATTATTCAAACTTCTAATAACCTATATAAAAAGTAAACAACTGTTGATTTCGCTCATCCATCTTTACTTTCGTGAATGTACTAGTGTAAAATACAGAATACTACCACGTATTGGATTTTTAAATCTCTTCTCTTCCCCTCTTCTCTCTCTCTCCTCTCTCTCTCTCTCTCTCTCTCTCTCTCTCTCTCTCTCTCTCTCTCTCTCTCTCTGTGTAAGTCTACATGTTTATGATACTCTTTCATGCAAAATAATTTCTTGAAGTCAAATTTGACAACTGTACTTTGGCTATAACTTTCATCAATTCAAATTTTTCTCGAGTCTAAATCTATATATGTATCAAACTTGCCCCCCCCCCTCTCCATAAGCTTCAATTGTCAATTCAATGTTCTCTGAAATCTAAATTTTATATTACCACCCATCTCCCAATGGGGGGGGGGGGGCGTATATTAGGTTAACTTTTGCTGTCAGAGAATGTCAATATCTTGATTCAGATTTGTGAACTGATAGAAAAACAATATTTAGTGTATGAACATATATTGGTTGTGGTCTGGTGTCATACAGCACCGTCCTTGGTGCCTTTAGCAGTCTGTCTACTTACTAAAACTAGCTGGTCTGCTTCAGGCACAAGGATGACATACAGACCTAATAAACATTTCATGCTGACCATTTTAAAGGATCCCAGGGTGTCAGGAACATCGCCCTTGGTGCCTTTTGCAGGTGAGACAACATCTAGATCTGCTCTTCTGCACAAGACACAAGGATGATACTCTGGATTCCAACCTTAAAACATCATGTTGATTTTTTGTTATCTATTTTGACCAAAAGCATTTTACAAATAACACACAAATTTGTGAAACGATATGCAACTCAGATGTAACAAAATATCTATATTGCATACATTTGTTGAAATCAGTTGTATTGTTAACTTTATGTCATATATTTGTTTATTGTCTTGTCATGCCCCATGTGGGCCCATTCTTATGGAAAATAAAAGTATTGTTTTGTTATGACGTTGACCATTACCCGTCATTTAGAAAATCCCTGTATAGCTAGGTGAGCAGGGAGGAGGACTCGCAATGGCAATGGTTCATTGAAAAAAAATTTTTAGATAAAGTAAAACTTCTCCCCTCTTCCGGGTAACACATACATTATGTACAATTCAATTCAATTTCCCAATTAGATCGTTGTCATTCACGCCACACGGTTAACAGATAATTGAATTCAAGCGTGCATATACCTGCCAGTCCTTTGATTCCGCTAGCACCACGCATTAGACAGGCGTACCGAAGCTTCTGAATGGGGGACGTGAAACTCTAAAACCTTCCTCCGCTTTCTGTTAAGATATGCTCTTCGTCTGCCGTACACGCCATTTTGTTTTGTCCCGCGAAAAACCTCGATTGTTTGTAAACAGATCCATTTACCTGTATTGAAGAATAAACAAAATTCATGCGCGCAAACTTTTTTCGGTATTGGCATACTGAAATTATATTTAATTAATCAAAGCGATATATATACCTCTGTTAGATCATTTAATTTGTATATTTAAAACACAGTTGTCTACTAAATAAGCAGCTTGCTGCAAGTTTAGAGTTATCCGATTTTGTTCAAAGTAGTTAGAGTACTTCTCTCTTCTCTCTCTCTCTCTCTCTCTCTCTTCTCTCTCTCTCTCCTCTCTCTCTCTCTCGTCTCTCTCTCTCTCTCTCTCTCTCCTTTATTGCATATGGATCCCACACAGCTAATATGGTTTCTGTCAAAGAGATCTTGTAATAGGTTTTATAAATGCAGTTGCCTATAAACAAACATTTCGTGTAACATTGTAGTTAGAGTTATCTCGCCTGCCTCTCTCGTATTGTATACAGTTCAGCTGAAGGATCATACCTAAAAATTAAGTCAATATATTCTTGTAGTGGAGCTTCGGTTTTTCAGTTTGTCTGTAGTTTACGTATATTTATTATTCAATTTTGTCATATGGCCTATGTAGATCCTTGAAAAGATCAAATTTGCTTACATTTTATGCATTAGAGACAGGGAAATCTATGATCCATATGATCTCACAAGATTCTTAAATTAAGTACCGTCCCCTGGTCTCTTCTGCATATTTGTAACCAGAATTGATATGTACATTATATCAACACTCGCAATTCTGCATTGATTACAGGGAGAATCATATCAAATATAATATTCTTTGCAGTTCTATAACTATTTATAACTCTTAAATTATAATACATGCATCCTTATTGAAATACTACTGCTCAAGTGCTCATATTGTTCAACTTTGTCATATGGCTTTATGTAGATCCTTAAAACAGATTAAATTTAATGGTTTACTTTTTTGCATTAAATACGGGGAGAATCTATGATCCCTATGATATTACAAGATTCTTAAATTAAGTACCGTCCCCTGGTCTCTTCTGCATATTTGTAACCAGAATTGTTCTGCATTGATCACAGGGAGAATCGTATCAAATATTTTTTAAAGAGATTCTCAAGCACTGTCCCCTGGTATTCTTTGCAGTTCTGTGCTCAACCCTTAAATATATTATACATGTATGTACACTATATATATGCCTCAGAAGTGGTATATCTAGTCATTCTCCAGTCCTTCTATTTGTGATCCTCCCTACACTCGCAATTTAAGCTTGTACCTGCAAACTTTGTTGTGCATTAAACTCTGTTATATGCACAACTGTTATACATGCACGAATATGCATGAATGCAGTCTTTTGTATACGTATACGTTTCTAATCATAAATTTTCTTTGTATATTGTTGCCTTTGTGGATCCATAATTGGTCAAAAAATATCATATCATATATTGTAGTCAGAGTTATATC
>CAJDSM010002599.1:20127-40919 GCA_903981925.1 Ostrea lurida
GGTGGATTGTGTGGACACTTATACAGAAAATGATGTAGAGAGTTTGCTTGATATTAGAGCAATGAATCAGGTGGACTTGACTTCAGTACATTGGGCGTAAGCTAACTGCCCTCCTTACCTGAAGGATGTGGCGTTCAGAAAGCGTATTTGCCGTGACATCTTTTGTTGGGAGACGCTTATTGGGCAATGGGGAAAGAAAAAGGAAATTAAAAAACTTTCTTCTTCGTTTTATTCTTTGGGACCAATATTAAATAAAATTGGTGTTTGTGTTGATGGCAAAACCACGTCCCTTCAACGAGTGCTATGGACAAGCAAACACAATTATCTTTCTTGGGAGAGAAAAACATATCTAACAACTTAGATTTCGGTGAAATTCAAAGTTTTGGGATCCGAATGACTGACATCCTTTTGGGAATAAGCAATTGGACGAGCTATGACTGAGAAAAGTTTGACAGAATTCTTATGTCTACTTCGCACGATTGCCAGCTCTTCAATTCTTTTGCTTTTATATATACAGATATGTTTATTCTCCATCTGCTAATTCCGCCATGCGCGCCTCATCATCGTGCAGAGTAACCATCATCATCAATCGAGGCAACTTAACACCGGAAGAATGTAGTTTCATGAATTTCATCATTGTCACCTGGGGAAAAAAATCATGAAATAAAAATCACGACTGACCTAACGATGACTCTCAAAACATAGGATCTGAGGGTGGGGTGGGGAGGTGGTGAAAACTGGGATGTCTCATTCTAGCGCCAGCATTTACCGAGTACATAATTTTCTCTTACGCCAATTTATTGATTTCCCGTTTGCCACCACCACCCTTGATATATGTCATATACATCAACTTACATCATAGTTGTTAATTATAACATTATATCATGGTACATGATATTTTTAGTCTTTCATTCAGTATGGGTTCTTTCCGAGGGCATTTGTGATATTACAGTGTTTATTTTCTACTCGTGTTGAATATTAGAATTAAGCTTAAGATATGCAGACAGAAATTAGTTGCTATCGAGGGCTAGTGATACACCTATATAGATAGATGGGTTAGTTAGATTTAGATAGAGAGAAATACATGTATATAAATAGCAGTGAAAGGGCCAAACGACAATGTACACGATGGGGTTATTTCACCTCGCATTTAGCTTGAAGGGGTCGTTTGTCGTCCTGGGATGCTGTATCTTCGTTCCCTGGATACTATATTGAATGTTTATATACCCTGGGTAATTAAAAATCGTTTAGTTAACGTGCCTGGGTTCGATTAAATTATATACAAGAAACCCGGGATACAAATCTCGTTTGTGGGCATCACATGTTAATTATGCGCCCAATTAATCAATGTACTGACCACAAAACGAGATTTGTATTCCGGGTATTTTTATATTTAATTTAATCGTACGCAGGGTACGTTTAATTAAAAAAACGATTTTAATTACCCAGGATATATTTAACATTCAAATTAGTACCCAGGGATGCAGCGGTTACCAAGTTGATTCTGCCTCGATTTAGAATGTCGCTATGTCATTGGTGGGAAACGCGTCACGTGATTGCCGTCAAATTTTCTTTAGGCGGCGAGTAGTAACATATAGACGGCCAACCATGGCTAACGTTACGTCTTTCTTAGTATAAAAACTAAACCTTTCGTCAGACTGTGCTGTCTTATTTGGTCCTCGACAAAACCAAAACACTTAGGTTTGTTTACTGACTGTCTACAGAAATATCTCCAGGTTGCTCAAGTCCATAGAAGGCTCGGCTTCGCCTCGCTTTCATGGTATTTGAACCCGACACATTTTCTGTAGCCCCGACACGTCAGTAACCAATACTGTAATAACTTAATAAGTAATAATAGTCGACCCAGGACGACGGACGACTAACGGACCTTCAGCCGCATCCAGACACAACTGCAATATACATCTGTTTCACACGTACTATACACTATAAACCACAGCACTACACACTATCAAAACACATATACACAACATTCGAAAGCAAGGGCCGCGGCGTGGCTCCAGTCGGTAGAGCGTTTCGCCTCGCATGCGGAAGGTTGGGTGTTCGAATCCCGGGCCGCGACAGACCTAAGTCGTTAACACAGGAGTGGACAGTTCCCACTGCCAAAACGCTCGGCCATCAGGTGGTGAAATGTCACGGTCCTCGGAGATGACCTTAAAAATCGGATGTCCCGTGTCGCAGGCAGGTGTTGGCACGCTAAAGGAACCCTCACTGCTTCAAATGGCCGTAAGCGCCGAGTATAGTGTCAAAATTTGCAGCCTTTTCACCGGTAATGGTGACGTCCTCCATATGAGTGAAAAATTCTCGAGAGGGACGATAAACAATATACAAACAAACAAACATCTAAGCAAGAGTATCATCCCTCACAATTCGGCAATTCCTCGGTTAACCCCGCTACGCTCCGTAAAAAACAGTCGTGCGAGGTACGAGCCACGCGCGGAGTTCCGAGTGCTATGATTGGTGTAGATAATCCGTGCCATGAACGGGGTTCGGAACGAGATTGATTATTTATTGTTTTAACGTCCCACTGAGAATACTTCACTCAATGGAGACGCACCAATGCGGTGAAGGTCTGCAAAATTTAGGCCTGTGCTCGGGGCCTTTGAGCAGGGAGGGATCTTTATCGCTTGCCAACCTGCTGTGAACGGGGCGCGGCCTCTGGTTTTCCGGGTCTCCACCCGAATGACCTCTTACGGACACCCTCTTACGACACGATTGCAAAAAATAGGAGAAGAAATTATAAATATAAAACAAGGTGCTTGTGGACAGGACTTCCGCGTACCCCCCCCCACCCCCCCACCCCTTCTTATATTTTTGAAAATTAAATTCCTTGGTATTTCGGGTGTATTTTTTAATTAAAATATCAACCCAGGAGGTGTATCCTATTCAATTGCAATGGCTCAAATCTCGTATAAAAACCGTTTTTTAAAAATGGGCATTATCACCGATTATAAAAATGAACAAGGTTGTGCAACTTCAGCCCTGCCGACATCTTGAAAAAAATCGCACTTCGCCGAGAAATCTATCGAAAAAACAACCTATAATGGACCTACGGCTGAAAGAAAGGCTATTTCTAAATCTACTGTTGACTGGTGGATTATATGCATTGCTATTTGGTGGCACAATTAATTACTTCACACTGCTCAATTTCATCGTTTTTAATTCTGCCTCTCTCATTTCTGCCTATTATATGAACGGAAAGTTGTTGAAGCTGAGATATTTTCTGTCGCAGTCTACTATTTTTTAAAACGGGAAATTACCGAAACTGACGTCTTCCGAGTACCATTTAGTTGCAAGGAAAAGGTCGAGAATTAACCGAAATGGGAAAGATCAGAAAGAAATGTGATTAGGAAAGGGGGAAAATGGCTACTATTGTTCCACTTTCGTTAGTACACAAAGCATTGGTTGTGGGTTTGGGGGGGGGGTTTATTTTTCTTTTTTACCATGTTTGGTGAATCAATAAATAAATCTGTTTTTAGCTTTTTTGAGGCGATGATAGATGGATGGAATGAATCCGACTTTAATTTCGAAGATCGGTATAAATTTTTCAAAAAAAGCCTCTTACTTTTTAAGAAAGAAATTCGTAACTTCCGAGGGCTATCGGCCCCCTGAACCCACTTAGCTGGGCGCACCAAGGCCTTCTAACGACCCCCCACCCCACCCCCGTGATTTTTTTTGGATGTCGGCCATTATGAATGTGGAAATGAATTATTGCTTTATGATATAGCAAAAAGTGGGAAACTATAGTTAGCATTTCTCCCTTTCTATCACATTTTTTTTCCTGATTTCCATAATAAATTTATCTATCCCAACACTTCTTATCTTTTCCATATTCGGTATTCCGTACCTTTTCCTGCAACTAATGGTACTCGGAAGACCTCCGTTTCGGTATTTCCCGTTTTAAAAGAATAGTAGACTGCGACAGAATATCCAGCTTTCACAACTTCGTTCAAAATAGGGCAGAAATGAGAGGAGGGCAAGATCTAACGATGAAATTGTAGCAGTGTGAAGTAATAATTATATGTTGCACCATAATAGCAATGCATATAATCCACCATGTCAACAGTAGATTTAGAATAGCCTTTCTTTTCAGGCCGGTAGGTGCATTATATGGTTGTTTTTTGATAGGATTTCTCGGCGAAGTGCCGATTTTTTCAAGATTGATTCCGCCGGTGTAGTTGCACACCTTTGTTCCATTTTTTATAATCGGTGATATGCCATTTTTAAAAACGTTTTTATACGAGATTTGAGCATTGCATTGAATAGGATACACTCTTGAGGTCATTATTTTTTATTAAAAATACACCCGAAATACTCAAGGAATTTAATTTCAAAATATAAGAGGGGGGGGTACCGAAGTTCCGTCCACAAGCACCTGTGATATAAAATGGCGGAAGTAACAAAGTAGTAAACATATCATAGTCCCCCAAAAAACACATACAAAATCGAGACATTGATGATAGTGAAATAAGAAGATGGTGGTTGAAATGATTAAATGTAAATGCAGATTTTGAAATGCAAGGTTAGTAGGTAATCCGTTACCAAAAGACGAAGAGATACAATGCACTTATAGTAGAGAACTAACATTAACAAACGGAGTGAAGTGCAATTATTACATACATGTAACAAACCAATGCATAATTTAAAAAAAAATACTCGCAGAAAAGCCAAAATTTTTTTTTACTCAAAGTAATGTTAAACACTCCTGTTTTTATCCAAAAGATGAATACTCGTTTCAAGGTCCCACTAGAAAATTTTGAAATATCTTCCCTATTTCAGGTCAAACAATAATAAATACCGAGTAAGATAAAGGGTGGTTGGTTGCCTCGCGTCCGTGAAGAACCACTCCACCAAGAGTCATCAGCCAATGCATCACAAACCCACGCCCAGCCGACACGTAGCATGAGAGCCCCGGTTTTGCGGCTTCCATTTCGTTTGTTTTTACCGGTCGTAGTGGGTGGGGCGTTCGCTCCGCGCCTGAGTGCGTGGGTATCATACTCCGCTTCGTACCAGGACGTTGAGGTGATTAGTGGTTTGCTCCTTTCGTCTGGCGTCGGCGTTTGGAGCGAATGTGGTCTGGCCTTGGAGGCGGAGGTCGCGGTCGGGGCGTTGATGCAGTCCGGCCTCATTGCAACGGCGTTGGCACGTTGGGGAGTGTTGCCCCCGGTTTTGCCTTAGGCCTACGGCACGGGCAGTGGGTGTCAGTGACGTTGTACCGTCTCGGTTTTGGAGTGGAAAAGATCATCACGTGAACACGAGGTAACCAACCATCCTTTATTTTATTATTGACCTTGAAATAGGTGATTGATTATTATTTTTACATCCACTCGAGAATTTCACCATGAGGAGACGCGTTCACCATTTTGCTGAGTGAAGGGCTGCCAAATTTGGCCTGTGCTCGGCATTTAAAGCGCTTTGAGCAGTGAGGGATCTTTATCGTGCCACACCATCGTTACCACCACCTGCTGTTGCACACGGGGCCCGGACGGTTCTCACAATCGGTCGCCCATTCAGTGCCTCTTACGACGCGCAAGGGATGGCTGAATTTTACACAAAATAGAATAAATTCAAATCAGCTGACCTTTGAAAACGGTTTATTTATTTTTGGATTGAAACGGGTGTTAATATACCATTAGTTAAAAGATTAAAATTCTTTTCTTTTTTTAAGCTCGAGTTACATTTTGTTGTGAGTGATAACCGGGATAAATATTAGTGTAGTGTTTTTATAATGATAGTGATTGATTGATATTGTTTTACGTCCCACGAGAATTACTCATATGGGAGACGTGACATTGCCGGTGAAGGGCTGCTAATTTAGGCCTTAGCCCTATGCTCGGCCACTCAGGGCCTTTGAGCAGGTAGGGATCTTTTTTCGTGCCACACCTTACTGTGACACGGGACCTCGGTGGTCCGGTCTCATCCAATACGCGCCCCATAGCGCCTCAATACGAACACGCAAGAGAATGCTGGGGACCTATTTTAACCTGGACTCCCCACTCGGGTTCATGGCCTTTTGAGAGAAGACCTAATTCAACCCGGGACCCCACGGGTATAATGTGTACAGTATCAAAACACTATATAGTGTTTTGAGTGTGTCTTGATGTATATTATTGTATTAGTGTCTTGGATTAAAGACGCGGACAGGGTGCGTTAAAAAAAATTTATGTTTAATTTATTAAATATCCATAACTTTTAAGAAAGTAGAGTGTTGGTTGGATTTTAGTGTTTTTATATAGGGGGGGGGGGGGGGGGTGATCATACAGCAAACTTTTACGGCACTCCATCAAGATTTCCGTTGGTGTATCGAAAGATCCATGATTTTCGAAAACATTGATCCTCTGTCCGACCTCATTGCCGCTCTGGACATCTGATTGTTGGCCTGGCATCGTTATAATTTCGGATGCCTCGGACTCGACCGTTTATCTGACCGTCCCTTTGTGGCGTCCAGCTTGTTGAATGCTTTAACCACATACCTCTGACCCGGGTTTTTGTTAATTGGGCCCTAAAATATTTAAACAAGATTCAAATAGGATTATTCTACATTTGGTGGAATATAACAAGGAAAAAGAAAGTCTATTCGATGTATTGGTATTCAATATCAACCCATGTCACGAAATTAGTCATAAGAATAGTTGTGTGTTAGTTGTGTAATTAAAACAATACACGGGTCGAAACAAACTTTTAAAAAATAAAACAATAAATTTTGTAATAGATATATGCATCCCCTCCCCCCCCCCCCCGGCTGTGCCATCTTTTACTCGTAATATTGTTTCTATTTATCACAGTCCAACCGCAGAAAGTGGCATACTGTAAATAGGGCCTAAGGTAAGCTACCTCTACTGTTGTTTCGAAAAAATCTCACACTAATCTTTGTAATATATTGTACAGAGCCTGCACGCACCTCTTTACTTCAAGGATGTACAAATGTAGTACTGCTTTTGCAACCGGAAGACTGTTTGACCTGAACAAATCAACAAGAGGTCATCACTTATGCCAATGTCCAACCTTGTATGAAATACATAACTATCAAACAAAGGCTTTAAAGACATTGGGCAGACCACTAACTTACAGAGTACTGCACACTGCAGTCCGATGACTCTTAAATTGAAACTCGTCTACTCATGACCAATCCACATACGCATATCAAAGATCTTAATAGAACGAATTGAGCCAACCAACATTTGGTCTAACCGAACGCAACAGTTGCAAAGCATAGCCCCACCTTAAAAGGGGGGCATAAAACTAAAACAATATTAATTTTACAGTACCATTTTTTAGGGTAAATTCTGACCATTTGATATTTTGATACACATCCTTTAAGGTCAGGGATTTGAACACGAGGTAAACTGCCATACTGTTAGTTATATTTCTTCTTCTACAGTAACGAGATTACATTTGCACCTACATCACGTACATTTGCAGTTGAACTAGAAATTGTAAATGTTGATAACTTGGTACTGACACTTTTGTACATATTGTATACATGAGACTTGCTCATGTATACCGGTACGTATGCATCTAGGAAACCTTCTCAAGAATAGGCCCCTCATACAATGCATATACTTGGTACAAATTCGACGGACCCCAAAATGATCTTTGGGTTCTTAAATGTTCGTAGATTAAGTCACTCTCGGTAAACTAGAACTGCTATTTCACCTTTCAACTTCAGACTTGCTGTGGAGATCTACATCAGTCAAGGTTCCAAAATACCCAAAGATTACATTTTAGAGTTCTACTAATAATGCGTTGTCTTTTCAGGTTTTTCCCTCCCCCCCTTTTTTTTTTTTTTTTTTTTACAATTGTACATATGTAGCGTAAATTTCAATATACCCTAATAGCACACAAGAACTCGTCATAACTCAGCTTTCCCGCTTCCGTCTCGGTCCAGCTCATGGAAGATGTCTGCTATAGTCCTGGTCGTCCAGTTCTCGAAGCCCGAAGTCATGGAACCGTCTCGGAATTCACGAAAATCCAAAGTTTGCTTCCATCGTCATCCATTATTCGAAAACTTCTAATAACCTATATAAAAAGTAAAACAACTGTTGATTTCGCTCCATCCATCTTTACTTCGTGAATGTACTAGTGTAAAATACAGAATACTACCACGTATTGGATTTTTAAATCTCTCTCTCTTTCCCCTCTTCTCTCTCTCTCCTCTCTCTCTCTCTCTCCTCTCTCTCTCTCTCTCTCTCTCTCTCTCTCTCTCTCTGGACAGTCACATTCTTTTGATACTCTTTCATGCAAAATAATTTCTTGAAGTCAAATTTGACAACGTGTACTTTTGGCTATACACTTTCATCAATTCAAATTTTTTCTCGAGTCAAATCTATATATGTATCAAACTTGCCCCCCCCCCTCTCCATCAGGCTTCAATTGTCAATTCAATGTTCTCTGAAATCTAAATTTTATATTACCACCCATCTCCCAATGGGGGGGTTGGGGGGCTATATTAGGTTAACTTTGCTGTCAGAGAATGTCAATATCTTGATTCAGATTTGTGAACTGATGAGAAAAACAATATTTAGTGTATGAACATAATTGGCTTGTGGTCTGGTGTTCATACAGCACCGTCCTTGGTGCCTTTAGCAGTCTGTCTACTTACTAAAAACTAGCTGGTCTGCTTCAGGCACAAGGATGACATACTATGACCCATTATAAACATTTCATGCTGACCATTTTAAAGGATCCCAGGGTGTCATGAACATCGTCCGCTGGTGCCTTTTGCAGCGTGAGACAACATCTAGGTCTGTCTCTTCTGCACAAGACACAAGGATGATACTCTGGATTCCAACCTTAAAACATCATGTTGATTTTTTGCTTATCTATTTTGACCAAAAGCATTTTACAAATAACACACAAATTTGTGAAACGATATGCAACTCAGATGTAACAAAATATCTATATTGCATACATTTGTTGAAATCAGGATTGTATACTTTATGTCATATATTTGTTTATATGTCTTGTCATGCCCCATGTGGGCCCATTCTTATGGAAAATAAAAGTATTGTTTTGTTATGTACGTTGACCATACCCGTCATTTAGAAAATCCCTGTATAGCTAGGTGAGCAGGGAGGAGGACTCGCAATGGGCAATGGTTCATGGAAAAAAAATTTTTAGATAAAGTAAACTTCTCTCCTCTTCCGGGTTAAACACATACATTATGTACAATTCAATTCAATTTCCCAATTAGATCGTGTCATTACGCCACACGGTTAACAGATAATTGAATTCAAGCGTGCATATACCTGCCCAGTCCTTTGATTCCGCTAGCACCACGCATTAGACAGGCGTACCGAAGCTTCTGAATGGGGGACGTGAAACTCTAAAACCTTCCTCCGCTTTCTGTTTAAGATATGCTCTTCGTCTGCCGTACACGCCATTTTGTTTTGTCCCGGCGAAAAACCTCGATTGCTTTGTAAACAGATCCATTTACCTGTATTGAAGAATAAACAAAATTCATGCGCGCAAACTTTTTTCGGTATTGGCATACTGAAATTATATTAATTAATCAAAGCGATATATATACCTCTGTTTAGATTCATTTAATTTGTATATTTAAAAACACAGTTGGTCTACTAAATAAGCAGCTTGCGCAAGTTTTAGAGTTATCCGATTTTGTTCAAAGTAGTTAGAGTATCTCTCTCTCTCTCTCTCTCTCTCTCTCTCTCTCTCTCTCTCTCTCTCTCTCTCTCTCTCTCTCTCTCTCTCTCTCTTTATTTGCATTATGGATCCCCACACAGCTAATATGGTTTCTGTCAAAGAGATCTTGTAATAGGTTTTATAAATGCAGTTGCCTATAAACAAACATTTTCGTGTAACATTGTAGTTAGAGTTATCTCGCCTGCCTTCTCGTATTGTATTACAGTTCAGCTGAAGGATCATACCTAAAATTAAGTCAATATATTCTTGTAGTGGAGCTTCGGTTTTTCAGTTTGTCGATGTAGTTTCGTATATTTATTATTCAAGTTTTGTCATATGGCCTATGTAGAATCCTTGAAAAGATCAAATTTGCTTACATTTATGCATTAGAGACAGGGAAATCTATGATCATATGATCTCACAAGATTCTTAAATTAAGTACCGTCCCCTGGTCTCTTCTGCATATTTGTAACCAGAATTGATATGTACATTATATCAACACTCGCAAATTCTGCATTGATTACAGGGGAGAATCATATCAAATATAATATTCTTTGCAGTTCTATAACTATTTATAACTCTTAAAATTATAAACATGCATCCTTATTTGAAATACTACTGCTCAAGTGCTCATATTGTTCAACTTTGTCATATGGCTTTATGTAGATTCCTTAAACAGATTAATTTAATGGTTTACTTTTTTGCATTAAATACGGGGAGAGAATCTATGATCCCTATGATATTACAAGATTTCTTAAATTAAGTACCGTCCCCTGGTCTCTTCTGCATATTTGTAACCAGAATTGTTCTGCATTGATCACAGGGAGAATCGTATCAAATATTTTTTAAAGAGATTCTCAAGCACTGTCCCCTGGTATTCTTGCAGTTCTGTGCTCAACCCTTAAATATATTATACATGTATGTACACTATTATATATGCCTCAGAAGTGGTATATTCTAGTCATTTCTCCAGTCCTTCTATTTGTTGATCCTCCCTACACTCGCAATTTAAGCTTGTACCTGCAACTTTGTAGTGGTTGTGCATTTAAACTCTGTTATGCACAACTGTTATACATGCACGAATATGCTGATGCAGTCTTTTGATACGTATTACGTTTCTAATCATAAATTTTCTTTGTATATTGTTGCCTTTGTGGATCCATAATTGGTCAAAAAATATCATATCATATATTGTAGTCAGAGTTATATCGCTTTACTTCTCTCTCTCTCTCTCTCTTCTCTTCTCTCTCTTCTCTCTCCTCTCTCTCTCTCTCTCTCTCTCTCTCTCTCTCTCTCTCTCTTCAGATCTGGTACCCGCATAACTTAGCTATTATGGTTTCTTTCAGAAATTATTATACCCTATAAATTTAGTTTAACCTTGTAATTTGAAAAAAAAAAAGTATACTTCAGCTAAGCAGTTTACATGGAAACAAACATTTCATGTATTTCTTCTGGTAAAACATTTAACCCTTTAAACACTACGGAAAACATATTCGATCTTTGTAGACATAAGTGCTGAGATTTGGAAATTATGATTATACATAAGTAGGGATATTTGTCAGTTTTTTAAATATTGACCAGCTAATCGAGGCTCGGATATTACCGTCCACTGGGTGTACCTTTGAATCCCTGAACGCAGGTGTCTCCACACAATCGCTTTATCTATTGTTCCTATTAATACTTCTCGTGTGTTTCCCACCTGAAGGTAAGAAACTTGTCGCTTGGCCCGACAGTCTGGCGCCTCATTCGTACTTAAGTCAGCTAAAACACTCCAAACTGTCCTATACACATGTCTTAACTTTTTTCTCTTGTAAATGAATATTTTCATTTCCTTTTTCTCTAATCCAACACTCATTGCTGTGGCATTTGCAATTTAAAGGGAGAAAAAAAAAATTAAAATAGCATGCCAAGTACTTCAGAGTTTTCTCCTACACCAGATGTGTGTTTCATTATGAAATGAATAGTTGTTCTTAATTTAAGATTTGGGGCATTTGAATGAATTGTGCTATTATTCAGTATTTCGATAATGTACATGTTTTAGGACTTAACAACACACCAAGGGACTAATTTCTCCAGTACTTATACATGGGAAAAGTCTCCTGATTTTCTGTAACACTCGATGTACTAATTTCATTATTGAAAGAAGGGAAATAGTGTCTATTAATGTTTTATAAGGTATCTTTTATCTTTTTCAGCAGGGTTGTTTATAATGACATGTTATTCAGGAACTAGGAAACTAAGCGAATATTTATATGAGTGCTTTGAAATACGCTTTAGAAGTAGAGTACAAATTGTACAATTATTGTCCTTAATACACGTCACACACGCACCCATATCTCAAGATACGAGTGCACCAATGCAGCACCATCAAGTACTTGTTACTTTCCTTTGTAAGTCTTATGATTTCTTATGATTTAGCCTTTCTTTTTGTAAGTCAGCACATTTGATGAAATCATATAAATAAATAATAGGATCTTAACCTTGCTTGTTTATGCCAAATTAAAAATTTTGAAATATCACATTTTTCGTACTACGGGGAAATGATTTTTGTCACCCTGAGCTTGTTACTAATGCCAAATTAAAATTTTTGAAATATCACATTTTTCGTGCTAGAGGGAAATGATTTTTCTCACTCTGAATCCCGGCAATTTTACTATTTGAGACATTTACATAGATATTGTCTATAAAGGGAGAAAGATTGACCAAATTAAATCTATCGGATATGGAAAGTGTTTTTTAGTATACCCCCACCAAATTACAATTAATCAATGGCCTAAATATAAATCTGTAAAACTTTTTTTTTCCATTAACAACTATTAACTATAAAGAACTTTAACCCCCTCTTTATTTCGCATGTGGCAACCGCCGTTTACAATTTGTATATTAAAAGAGAGAGAGAGAGAGAGAGAGAGAGAGAGAGAGAGAGAGAGAGAGAGAGAGAGAGAGAGAGAGAGAGAGAGAGAGAGAGAGATCTATTCTGTTTGCAACATCATTTATAATAGTCCTTTGTGTACTTGTGGTAAAATTGAAGATGAATATCATTACCTTTTACATGTTCTAGGTATAGAGAAGCCAGAGATATTCTTTTTAATCGCATATTTGGGATCAACAATTTGAATGTCGTCAACACTCATACATGTTCTTCTTTGGGGCGACAATTCTCTTACCAATACCGCTAATGAATATTTGTTTACTACCATGTAAGATTTTATCAAACAAAGTCGTTGTTTTGAGTAATTAGAATCTCCTGTATATGTCATTAATTTGTTTTTCTTTAAAAGCAATCAATATGCGCTAGACAATAATTTAATTTACACTGATTATTATATACCATGTATACCAAAATAGATTGTTATATATACTTGTATACGGGAGAGAGCGTTCTAAGTTGCTCAAACCAACTATTTTGCCGGCCGGTAACAGTTGCAAAAATATGAAACATAATTATAGCAGGTGCAGTTCTGTTGATATCCTTCTGAATTCTGATATTGTATTTATTAAGAACACACAATATATAAAACTATGCTTTTCACTTTAATGGACCTATGTATATTTTATATTCTGTGCAGTATATATACGACTAATGCTACACTTAAAATACCCCCCCCCCCCCCCTCTCCTCCTATCGTACATAGTGTTTGTTAAAAATATGAATTTGTAATCATGTAAATTATAATCAATCTAAATTTTATAGGTTCTGTACTATGTACAAGGACTTGGAAAGTCAGTTTTCTTCTGGAGACGTGGTAATACACGGGTTACATACGGTAGGAGATCTTAGGCCTTGAAGCGTCTAGAGAGCATAGGAATTCCTGTCTGTCATAGCACGTGGTTATATACATAGCTTTCCACACAGGTGCCCGCTAGACAGCCTGGCGTCGCGCTTTTACATAGGGAAATATGTGTAAACACCGGGTTATCGCCTCGGCGTATACTATACACACAAAGATTCAAATGAACAACATTTAAACAACTGATTAATATGCCTAATGTTTTTTATCACCTGCTAGTTTTTTTTCTTGCAATTTTTCTCTTGAAATGCGTATTAATTATAGATATTTAACATACATCTGTGGAAACAATTGTAATGTATTGTCCGTAATTATTTTGCGTTTTATAAAGTGAAAATAAAATAGAAAAAACATGTTTTTATGCCGCACTAGAACAAATAAACTTTCACAAGTAAGAAAGACGTTGGTAATTTATGGGTTCTTAATTAGGGAAGTAAACAATTATGCATTCATCAAGAAAAAATACTTGCACCTAAAGCAATTTAGAACAAATGATGTTCCAACTTCGAAAATGAATGCCACTTCATTAGGCTATACATACGTATTATTTTTTCTTTCCTTTTTTTTTTTTTTTATTTTATTTTTATTTTTAATTTTTTGTCGTTGGTAATCACCCACCCGAAAATAATGGAATATTAGAATGAATGACGAGATCATCAGTCTATAAAAGATATACTGTAACTTTCATAAAGCTTTACTCATATATTTGTCTATTGTTACCTACATCACACCGCATGGGATAAGTCAGCAATCTGTATATATATGCTGTACATATCGCCTATGTTTTTATATCATTATGAAACTTCTTTTTTTTTTTTTTTATAAAAATTACTTATTCATTGAACAAACAGATTTCATAATGATATTCGATTAATAATGTACAATGAAGTCTGCATGGGGTAAACTTTTAAAATAAAGTATTATGATGTAAATATTTTCTGTATCAATCTATATTTTATCAATAAACATCTGGAAAACTTTTTTTCTTTCAAAGTTTTTTTTTTTCTTCTGAACAAAAATTGATGGAAGAAAAATATTTTGCCTTCAGCAAAGTTTTCTCAAATACCGATAATTCCGAGTTTTTTTCCTCTATTCAATCAGTGCAGACGTGTCTTATTTTGGTTTCGACTTTAAACTATTTATAACTGGTGTGAATATTTGGCTGTATAATTCGCTTGTCGCCAGCTTGGCTGGGGCACACCTGAGGCCGTCTAGCACAGCGCCAGTACATCTGCATGCGGACTACGCTATCTAGACTGTTGGCGGAGTTCAAATCACACCTGTGCTCAGAAAATTTATACGTATACACTTAGCAAGAGAACGCCTGGGCGAGAATTATATCAAGCCAGCGATAATCGATGAACATGATTAATATTTGTTTAAAAAATCCCACTTCGAGGTTTTCTTATTGAAATGGGTGAATTAATTAAAATGTGTGGGTACCATCGTGTTTTAATAAAGTGTTGTATAATTTTTCGTTTGAACTTGTATTCCCTGTGAAAAGGCTTGCTATGGATCCTGATCGTTATTCAACAGAAAACGAGGGACAATGTTTCGTCAACGAACTAAGAATCATCAGCAATAAAGATAAATTTCTTCTTTACTTTTCCTTTGATACTGACTTTATTCATAATTGCTCTTTTGAATGATTTTCTGTGAAATAATTCAATAGTGAATGCGTCAATAAGGAAATAACGTCCGTGTCACTCCCGAATTAAAAAAAAAAAAAATCAAGAAGCACCTGGATATCAACGGAATGTTAAATGTCTTATCTGTTGAATTTTAATTTTCTGAAGAAAACCTGATTTTTTCCCCTCTTTGACATTTACTTATAAATCCATAATTGTTGTTTTCGAGACTGTAACTGAATAGAACACTTTCAAATTCTGACATTCGAGGGGGAAAATCACCTCATTACGATTCCAGCGTTTTATAAAGTCAAGATTGTATTTAGCTGCGGTTTGATAAGAAAGCGGAAAAATGAACCAAGAATATAGGACAATACTTACACAGTTTCTCGATAACATGGGGGGGGGGACTTCGTAATTACAGCAAAAAACAGAAAATTTTGCTGCATAAATTTTGCATGCATATCACACACAAAATAATCCAATCGACCGATGTCATTTTAATTCTATCAAAAATATTTATTATTGTTTTGGGGTTTGGTGGGGGTTGGAGTTTTTTGGTTTGTTTTTTTTGTTTGTTTGTTGTTGGTTTGGGGTTTTTTTGTTTGTTGTTTTTTTTGGGGGTTTTGGTTTTTGTTTTTTCGCTCTTTTAGGGGGGTGGGGTGGTTGATGTTGGGGGGTTGGGGGGGGTTGGGGGAGGGGGTCTTTTTTTGTTATTTGTTTATCAAAGGTTCTAAATGTGATAAGTTCTATTTTTCTTTTACGATCAACTATTTCCTATTGATTTTTCCCTATTATACATGTATATGTACTTGCTGTCTGTGGTTTTTCCCAGTTGATATATATGTCAGCTGTATCGTGGTATTGTCCTTATTGATATATATGTGTTGTATCTGTTGGTATTTTCCTACTGATATATTGTACTGTATCTGTGGATATTTTCCTATGATATATGTAGTGTAGTGATGTGTCTTGGATGGGGGATGGTTTGTGGTATCCCTGTTGAAGTCCAATATACTGAGTAGTTACGTTGAAGCTATCTGTGGGTATATTCCTGAAGTGATAGTAGGTAGTCTATGATCTAGTTGGTAACTGTTATTAACTACTCAACTTAGATACATGTATGTAACTTGTCGTTAGTTACTAATATGACGTGGACTATTTATACCTAATTTCCTAGTACAAATAGTAAGATCTTGAGAATATATATGGTATTTTTTTGCCTATTGATATAATATACCGTCATAGTTCGTGTAGTCTATGGGGTATTTGCCTGATTTACAAAGTACATTGTACTGTAATCTTATGACAGGTATCATATCCCCCCTATTTGTAAATATTGTAACTTGTATCGCTTATCTAGGTATTTCCTATCAATACATACGGTTAACTATTTTATCTTATTGCAGTGATTCCATTATATGTCGGAGGGCAGTTATAAGTATTTAGGGATGATGTGACAATTAATGACTGACTCTAAAAATATTATGTTTCCTCTCAATAAGTTCAATTTTTAATTTTACATTTATAAAAAGTCAGTGGGCAGTGTGTGGTAATCACACATGTTTTATTCCAGAACATTGTTACATTATGTCACTTCATTCTCTTTATCTTTTTTTTAACATCCTTTCCAGATTTTCCCGCCATAACAATATACTCAAAGGCAGTGCGAGGGCTTTTTGTGATCATCCTGAGTGGTTTACCAACATCCAAGTAGCAGAAAGACAGGGAGGTGCGTGTTGATCAGCCATGGTTCCATAAACTGTGTACTGCTTGTTTACCCTAACCAAAATGTCTGACATACCACTGTATTTCAAATCTGCAAGATGCAATAATTCTATGAATTAGTGTACTCTTTGCTATTTATGAACTCTTATTCCCACATTGAAGACACTGCCACATGCGAACAAGTTCCAGTGACAGAAGTGTGGCTTAATTGAACTCAGGAAATGGCAGATTTGAGCCAAGACCACTCATTATTATGTAAGTGACTCAAGGGTCTGCAAAGCATGTTGATGATTGCGAACAAAGTTGTCCACGCTTCATACTTTTCAAGAACTTTTGTGTGAATGGGAAATTCTTCAGCTCCATCATTGTGGTATGGGGTAAAAAGAAAGAGCTGGTTGCGGTGGGAGGTTAGAAGTGGGTCGCTCTATCAGATACTATTGTATAAAAACATTTTGTCTTTTATTAAAAAAGATTTTCATTTATCACATGTGTCCTGTAGACGTGAATGTCGTACAACTACATTGTTATGCGAAACTAATGGTTTTCAGGTGATTTGTGTTGATAACGAGTCAGTTTCAATACTGTCGCATATCAAGTTCTAGTAATTGAAGACATCTGAGTAAATGTGTGGAATTAAATGAATTATAATGTCGCATTGGCTACTGCTGTGACTTTTTAAGAATGAGATAAACACACGGATATATACGTCTTTTACAATACATGGGATTATTTCGCAATGTTATAATTGGATAATCATTGAAGCAATGATAGTTCTGGTGGGGTATATGGGGCATTTATTATGTGGACCAATACTGTTATTTAGAGATATCATTGTAGTTTGTAAACTCAGGATGTGCCCGTATGGTTCAGTGTTGTAAGAGTATCTCAATTCCGAGTTCAATGTTACAACCTATAATGAGAGGGATAAAACCGCATGTTCAATTAGTTCAGTGCATTAATAGAAAATATTAAATTGATCTGCAGGTTTGCTGTGCGATTTTATTGGAGTGATTGTTTACCATGCCGTGCCCGGTTCAATGCCGGGGTTATTCTGGCTCGGTTGGTGTTAAGTGTAACGCGAGTGGAGAAGATTGTGTCACCTCATGTATTGATCTGCAAAGAAGCAATTTATGATCGGTAAAATGTTATATCATCAAATTAATGATCACCATGTTTAAGTCTCTGAAGTAGGTATACCCATCACATAAAATTCTATTGATTACCACTCTCCGTGTGAAGTTACAATTTCTGTTACGTATAAATATCTTACGCCTATTATGTTATATATGACTAAACAGGTCCAGAAAAAATCCCACAAACTCAAAGACAGGTTGCAGAACAGGTGCTAGAAAGAAGTTTTGGGTGACGGTCAGAATAATTCATATCCTGGCCACAGCATAAAGTATTCTCATCAACAGTATAGCAGTTTTAACGATTAAATCTCAATAACTGAAATTATTGGATACTCGGTCGACAAATCTTATCATAATTCAACGGACACCACAACGTATCCGCAGCCCGGACACTCATTATTACAATCAACATATACGTATACTCTTTGAAACAATTAACACATAAGAGCTGTGCGAATATATGTATCACACAACTACAACACAGATAATGGTTACAAGCAGGAGTACAAAATTCATTTTGTGTGCTAATGTTAAAATCATTTGCTGGATAGATTAAAATATTTACATTAGATTAGTTTCAAATTCTATCGAGAATCCCAATTCGCCTGATTGTCGTGTGATCTTACTAAAGTCTTTTTGCGTGATTGGACTACACTTCGTTACAGAATCAGTTGCAGTTAAAGTTGCACAAAATGTCAGTGGTATATATAAAAATAAATTATCTGGGAGAGAAGGATCAAACATTAATTTATACAGATGTAATTTTTTATACTTTTTCCAACAATTTAAAAAATATAGTTATCAGGACATGACTTCTTTACGTAATATTGTATAGGCACTTTACCTTGTCTTATGGTATAGATTTGGTAGTGTGGTGTATTCTGATATAAATTTGTTGATAATAAAGTACATAACACTGCTTACCACCTTTTTTACCTCTCATCCAAACTCGTCAATGGGCGAACTATGGTGAATTTACTATGAGAGCAGGACGTCGCAGTTCCAGACAAAACAAGTCCAAGGAGCTGTTTCGTATATTTAACTTTTAGAACGGACTGTTTGCAGCTGTCATACAACTGTCTTTCTTTATCATCCTCCTATTTGTATATGCATGTTCCTTTTCTAGAATCATAAAAGGTCCAATAAAATTTAAATATGAGCAGCTCTGTCGTTAAAATAATAATCATAGATAACGCGCTTTGGAAACATTGTTCGATCATTTTAATTAACCGTTGAAAATGTCTAGTAAGTAAAGTGCAGTGACCCCACCATGGCCGGCTTGTTCCATTATAATTAAGTGCTCCTTTACTTACATAAAGATCAGATGATTGTTTCATTTCATGAGGTTTGGGGGTATAGATGGTATCAAGATCACCTTTCGGTTGGCAACTGACATATATGGAATGGTCTAATATTATTTATTCTACAACAGGTAAAATTACTGCTAGGAGGATAGTTACAAATTTTTCACTGCGTGTTCTGCCCCTTTGAGTGGAAAATTTTATAAGAGGATAGCGTTATTTTTTAATTTTTTCCTATTGAAGATCATCGAAACGTGCCCATACTCATAATACAGGAACTGAGTAAAAGTGATTTCCCGACCTATAGAAAGGTAGTAATGGTAGGTGTTAAGTATAGTAGATTATTTTATTTTCCCTGTGGAATCGGAATATAAAGATAAAAATAAGCTGGCTTAGACGGCTATCCTACTTTATCGGCACGTTTTGTCTTTCCCTTCGCTCAATACTGCATTTCGATTTTACTAGAGATTTAATTTCTTTTTCCATGAACTGTGTTAATGCTTTGGGGAAGTAATAATATAATAAAATATAATATATTAAGAACACTCTAAAATACTTTAACGATAATTTTAACTGGCTCGCAGTGAATCTTCTATATATTGTAATTACACAGCGTCTGAACTGGAAATGACATTTGGAATAATTGTAATCGAAATCTTCTCGTTTCTTATTATTTCAATGCTTAACATGTCAGTTCCGTCTTGATACAATGGAGTGGATACGATAACTTGCGGTTAATTCTTTTTTCCTTTGAAGAGTATTTTTGTAAAGGAGACGTGAAATGTATGCATAGACCTATGTCGAATATATACTTTAATTTCATAAAGTAGTCCAGTGCATAATGATTCTAATCACGTAGATCCAGATCAATGATTTCTACAAATAGCCAGGGATTTCTGACTCGTAGACGACGAGTTAATGGGTCCCCCGTTCACTTATTTCTCTTAGACGCCCAGTCGGTTGGGCCGGCGCACGCTCTTTTATAGAAGCGGTCAGCGGACTGTTATTAGTGTTAACTGTTAGATTTTTTAGAGCACAATCGTAGAACAGTCTCTAGGAGCACAGGGTTGGTTAGTAGTCAGCTAGCAGCTGTATCAATTGTTATATCTACACACGCTAAAGTGTTCAGTAAGAAGAACAATGCATCTTCGCGACTCGTATTTTTACAGGGTCAATCGTAGGGCGGTGGGGCTTACCGTATTCCTAAAGTAACCGCTTGAATATTAAAACAGCTTTCACTCTTGTACTTTTATGATATAACAAAAGGAGGCACATGGGATATTGTAAATATAAAAATGGTGTTTGCATGTCTGTTTTTATTTCGTTATCTAAGTTTCCGCTAGTATGGTATTTATAACTATTAACACATTTATTTATGTCCCTAATTATGAATTGGTGTCTTAGGGAGCGAATTGTGGGTGTCATTAAATATCACCCTCTTTTTCTCTGATTTATCACAATAACGACAAGTTCCTATTCTTTAGTGTTTTTCATAGTTTATTTGTTGTGGTAATAATGACTCTTATTAAGCTATTGTCCTTTCTTTTTGTT
>CAJDSM010002603.1:6273-21302 GCA_903981925.1 Ostrea lurida
AAAAGAGAGAGATTTAGCTGTCATGTTTCTTACTAGATTTGACGACGGGTAGTCCCGTTTTCTTTATTTCTTGATAAGGGCTCACGGCGGGTTGTGACCGGTCAGCAGAGGATGCTTACTCCTCCATTGCACCTGATCCTGCCTTGCTTTGTCGGAGTCCGTGTTGCCTCTACTATTGATATTGTATATATTTTTTGGATTTATGATTACGTTTAACACGTATTATTAACTTCGCCTATTGATTATTGAATACAAAGAGCAAGAAGGTTTGAATTGAATGAATACTAGGACTGGGTATCGGGTGAAATTTCTGATTATCGCGATATATGCGATTTTTTCGAATGTACTGCAATATGGTAATGCAATATTGTCAAAGTAAAAACCAAGACTTCGTTGGTTACCTCCATTACTCTGTTGCAAGTAGAAAAACTACGTCTATAGTATGTTTAGAACCAATCACACAAAATGTTCAGCCATAATAAACGTAAACATTTAATGTGAGAATATCTAGCTGAACATACATGTAAATTCCTAGCCTGCATTTATTCGCCGATAAACGTATGTGAAAAAACACATCGGAATACAATATTTTTCATTAATGAATCGCAATATATCGGAATACCGGTATTATTGCACAGCCCTAATGGATACCTAATATGGCTAGGCAACAAACGAAATCGTTTTGAAGCTGTGAGTTTTTCGTCGTATGGGGCTGCAATGATATTTGAAGGTAAGTTTGGACACATGCGTGGTTAGGAAATGTGTAAGGACTTTTAGATATCATATGCATGACTCAGAGATGCAGGTTACAACGATATAAGTCCTCATCAAGCGCAATTTTTGTGCTCTGCAAATCAAAGGTTTTTATAAGGATGGATCTGTGGCTCTCTGATCTGACCCAATATTTTTCAGAGAGCTATAGTTTACCAGTTAAAACTCTTTGATAAACGGTGTGAATTTCTGTTTTTCCATCGTCATCTTCCAATATTTATGTAGCAACGTTCCATAATCACCTGCATCTTGGTGTCTATGTTCTCCATTTCTCCACTTATGCATGCGCAGAGCTTGTTCTGCATATGATCAATATTTAAATCGAAGCAGGCTACTTACAATCCACTCACGTTTAAAGTATGAATTTCGTATACATTGCATTGTAAGTACAACAATGTTGTCAACGATGTTTCATAGCAATTGTTAAGCGTTCTTTATACACGATTCTAGCTACAGATTATTCTTGTTCACCTTGCTCAAGAAAATGGATTCACAGCGGGTGTGACCGGTCCATAGGGAAATTCTTATACTCTCAAGGCGCATGATCCCAACGCCAGAGTATCCAAATGTCTATGTTGTCAAGTTCTCATTTCGTATCTGTTTTGGAATTTACAAGATTGATCACTGGTCGCTATCTTAACTGTTTCATAGCTACAAATGGAGATAAATATCATTCTAACCTTTTGAATGTAAAATATATAATCTGCACACATTAAAGGTTACTTTCAAATAACATTGCTTTGATGGGAAAGTTATACTCAAAATATATGAATGTGCTGTAAGATATAACATATACGGTACCAATTTTTATCACCAGATGCGCATTTCGACAAATTATGTTCTCTCAGTGATGCTCAAACCGAATGTTGGAAATCTCGAAACATGAAACAAACTTTATAAAAGTGATCATGTAGTGCCAAAAGAAATGAAATGCTCCAATTCCAATGCATCCAACTTAAATCTACACAACATTGATATCTACTAGACTGACTTCCAGTTCCTTTCCACCGACAGTGTAGTGTTTTCTGCTGTACAAGTGTAGTTACACAGAACCAGATCTATTTATCCCTTTTATCTGTAATGTAGCACCATTTTGTCTAATCCCGAGTCACCTGACTTGGTCCAGTGAACAGTGGTCTGGAAGGGTTTCCATTGGTGACAGAACATGTGATTTTGAGGTCATCCTTCAATAATATTCTGTTCGTCAAAGTGGAAACAGTAGGTGGATCTATTTGCAAACAAGTCGATAAATGGATATTCGATTGATCACAACTGTAAGTGCATTTCTTTGTCTAGGAATCAGAAACAATCTTCTTAATCATTTAATTTACTTTATCAATTAATTTCATAGATCGTGCTGCACATGAAAGTGTATATCAGTGAAATCAGCAACTTGGTTTCAATTAAAATATGTTTGCATGACAGTTTAGCATCAGCTTTCATGTGCTGAAAATTTCCGCTTATAGCAAAATAACAATAGCAATAGGAGTGAGGGGAACAAGGTATTTTGCTAAAATTGATTGCGTCTGGTTTATCTGACCATTGTACAATATTAGAGCTAAAGGCAACATTTGACATATTTCAATAACAAACAAGTGATCAGTTATGTTAGTTCAGTAGTAGAGAATTCGCTTCATACTGTAAATGGGGAAATGATTGCGGTGGTTTTAATAAGGTGTGTTCACGGTCGAGGATTTTCCGCAAAATTAAAACCGCATTATTTGCAAGTTATCGACAATGCGTAATATGTTTGTTAATATTTGAACTTTGATAATAAATCACACATCATTAGACACATATAACAAAAGCCCATGGGCCAAATCGCTCACCTGAGTGATTTGTTCCTACAGCAGTGGTGATTATAAAGGAATTTTGATCAAATCTTATTCCTGTGAAAATTCATATACACCAGGTATCCCAACACCTATAATTATGACCACACCTAACCTTGGTGTTTTAGTAAAGCTAAAGGTCAAACAGATCATATATTATGTTAGAAAATGAAAGGTCTTGGCAATAGAAATACATATACCTATAAATGAAAACTGTATGATAAATAGTTCAGGAAATATTGACTGTCACATTATTTCTGTAATGTCGCGATTACTCTTTTTGATGGGGCCTGGTCTTATCATTTAACAAACTCTAATGCCTTCACCAAGGTCGATTTGTACCAAATTTTTTAACCTTAACAGAAGGATATTAATCCAAACTTACCCTATTGTGGCTTCACCCTACCCCGGGAGTTATGAACTGATCAAATTTGGATTTCCTCTTATATCAGGAAGCTTTTAGGTAAATACTGTCTCTTCTGGTCAAACAGTTCTTGAGAAGACGATTTTTAAAGATTTCCATATATAACATCAAACGTGATCCCCTATATTGTGGCCATACTCGTACCGGGGGTCATGATTTAACACTTGAATTCTCCACTATATCAGGAATATTTCATATAAATTATCAGCTTTTCTGGCCCAATGTCTCTTGAGAAGATTTTCAAATGAATTTTCACTCTATTTTTGCATTTTCAGGATTATCACCGTTTGAAGGGACCCGGTCCTTCATTTCAACAACTTGAATCCAATTTAAAAATAGATTAATTGTGTCAGTTTGTTTGAAATTGGCCCAGTGGTTCTGGAGAAGTCGAAATGCGAACAGTTAACAGATAGATGGACAGACAGACAGAAAGACGACGGACAAAGGCAATCAGAAAAGCTCACTTGAGCCTTTCTCAGGTGAGCTATAATCGCGACTTTTAAACACTTTCTTCATCGTCAACTTCCCATATAGCAATATTCCAATCTACACCTACATATTGTGTGTATGTCTCTCAACTTATTAGATACGCAAGAGCTTGTTTTGCGTATGATCAGTTTCTTGAATCGAGGCAGGCTACTTACAGACAAGTTGTGTTGGCAGGGTTTCGACAGTCATGTTTAAAGCCGCATTTCGTACATTCTTATGGTTGTTACAATATGACCTACACGTATCATTGAGTGACATTCTGCATGATGAGTTTCATAACCATTGTTAAGCCGTTTTTTCACACACTGATTTGACTCGATTAGTTTGTTTACCTGATCAAGACGATGGGCTTCCGGCGGGTATGACCGGTCAACAGGGGGTGCTTACTCCCTCTAGCACCTGATCCATCTGGTGTGTCCAGGAGGGTCCGTGATTGCCCAACTCTTGTTTTTGTATTCTATTGGGACTTACAGGATTGATCACTGTTCGTTATCTATGCTTTACATTGCAGCCACTTACAGTAACCATGTCACGATTTTCAGTTCTGAGTGTGACTTGCGTAAAACGCATATATGCGCGTGTTTGCTTCTTCGTCAAACGTTGGTCAAATGTAAGTGAGAGTCATTGGTCTCGGTTAGAACAGTAATATGGAGGTTTTATGTCGTGATACGAGTTTCATGTTAAATACCCCACTGGTTTGGTCCTGCTAGGGAAATACATGTATATTGACTGACCTATTAACAGCATTGTCCTATCTGCAGATATGTAGTTCTTTTGTAGGTATTTTACCTATACATCTACCCCGACAAACACATGCAACTTGCGCTGCAGAACAATTTCTGCATTGTTGAGATCTTATATCGCTCTATTTTTGCATTGTCATCTCAAAGTTTTAAGATTGTATATAAATTGGCGAATTGGCATTGTGTAAACGTACTCATGACCCAAAAAACAAATTATATTCAAAGTCGAGTGTAAGGGCAACATGGACCTCCGACACATGCGAAGGCAGGATCAGGTGCCATGGAGGAGTAAGCATCCTCTGCTGACGGTCACATCCACCATGAACCCTTAGTCAAAATAAAATAAACAGATTCCACTGTCCATTTCCAACTACAACTTATCCAAACTTTCCATTAGATATCAAAAGAAATCCCACAAAATCCTACAACTATTCTAAATAATTCCTTTGTTGACGTAACCATATCATAAAACCAGTAAAATACAATACAAATAGGCGAAGTTAACATCGTATTAACGTAATCATAATAAAAAAAATCTATACAAAATCGAGTGTAAGGGCAACATGGACCTCCGACAAAGGCGAAGACAGAATTAGGTCCCATGGAGGAGTAAGCATCCTCTGCTGACTGGTCACTCCCACCGTGAGTCCCAAAGACTAAGTAAAGTAAACGGGATTACCCGTAGTCAATCTAGTAGGGAAATGACAGTCTAACAAAGGATATGAAACAATCAGTCAACATATGACTTAGTGATACTTTGAATCGCAAACAAGGTCATTATAGCGACCGTAGAATTTACGAAATGATGACTTTAAACGAGATTCGTTATAACCCTGAAACATCAACTTTTTTGTTAGTAGTTTGCCCCACTTTAAAAAAAAATCCTCATACGCATAGCATCCTCTTGCTAATCGAATCAATTGGGAGATAAACACACCATAAGCAGGTGATAGTGGTATGTTACTACATAGAGAGGAAAATTGAACGATTGCAAAGTTAAAGTCGTCACGCTTAACCATACAATGTATATTTTTCCAGTCTGCCATTAGAGTCAAGATAAGTAAAATATATAGATATGAAGCGAGTATGTCAGATTATGTTGCGTCCTTTATATCGAGTTCGTCGGGATATATCGAATGGACAAACATTGTGAAAATTATGATTGTTAATTGATAGCACATCATCTATATACCTATATGTAACGTTGAAGGACACGGCAAGTTTCTTGTTTTTATCCCGTAACAGTTTTTGTACAAATTCTACTTCATATGAATATAGAAGTAAATCTGCCAATCTGCCAATAGGGGGACACAATTAGTGCTCAAGAGGAAAACCAACAGATTGTTGGAAGACCTGGTCTCCGAAGACTACATAAATATTATCTATAAGAAACCCAAGCATGTTCTCAATATCTATTTCAGAGTACTTGTGTGGGCAATCAGAGTATTTTCTAATAAAATATGCGTCTTGTTTCCCAACGACTAGAACATTCGCATTTTCAGGTGCCGTTTTTGCACTTATTAATAATCTGAAAAGCCTAGTTTTTGACATGTATGTCTTGCCATGTTAATGACCCCGTTACATCCCTGAGCGCTCAGCATATTTTTTGCTGCACTTCACCTACAATTCTCGACGATATGTAAAAGAAACAAAAAGTCAACCAATTAATGTAAAGCTAAATATGCCCATAATCTATGACTGTACTTACAAAAAAACATTGATGTCCACCGACTGACTTCCGGTTCCCTTTCTACCGACAGTGTAGGTGTTTTCTGCTGTACAAGTGTAGTTACCAGAACCAGATCGGTTTTCCCTCTAATTTCTAATGTAACACCATTTGTCTAAATCCCGAGTCACCTGGCTTGTCCAGTAAACAGTGGTCTGTGAAGGGTTTCCATTGGTGACAGAACATGTGGTTATGAGGTCCCTTCCTTCAATAATATCTCTGTCCGTCAATGGGGAAACAGTGGGTGGATCTATTATAAACATGTCGATAAAATAATCGATTGACAATAACTACAAGTGTATCCTTTCGTCTAGTAATGACAATCCATCTTCTTAATATAAAAATGGCGAAGTAAACATTGTGTTAAACGTAATCATAGTCCCAAAAACATATATACAAAATCGAGTGTAGGGCAACACGGACAAAAGCGAAGGTAGGATCAGGTGCCATGGAGGAATAAGCATACTCTGATGAACCGTCACACCCGCCGTGAGCCCGTAGTCGAAACAAAGTAAACGGGGTTACCTATCATCAAATCTTAGTGCGAAAATGACAGTCTAAATAAGGGTATGAAACAAATTTGTCAACATATGACTTAGTGATAATTTGTAATCGCAAACAAGGTCATTGTAGCGACTGTAGAATTTGCAAAAATGATTACTTTAAACGAGATTCGTTATAACCCTGAAACATCAACTTTTTTAGTGGTTGGCCTCGCTTACAAAAGTCCTCATGCGCATGGCATGCACTTGCGAATCGAATCAACTGAGAGAAATACACAACATAAACAGGTGATAGTGGTACATTAATACATAGAAAAAGAAAGTTGACGATTGCAAAGTCAAAGTCATCACGTTTATCATATAATGTAGTTTGCCATTATCTAGAGTCAATATTAAGTAAAAATATCCAAATATGAAGCAGATCTGTCAGATTCTGTGGTGTCCTTTTATTCCGAGTTCGTCAGGATATATCAAATGGACATATTGTGCAAATCATGATTGTTAATTGATAAGACATCATCTATATACATATATCAGGTGAAGTACACGGCAAGATTTTTGTTTTTATACCGAAACAGTTTTTTAACAAATTCTGCTTCGTATGAAATATAAAAAAAGTGCCAATAAGGGGGCACAATTAGTGACCATAGAAATATCAACAGATTGTTGGAAGACATGGTCTCCAAAGATTACATAAATATTTTCTATAAGAAACTCAAGAATGCCCTTAATATCTACTTAAGAGTACTTGTGTGGGCAATTAGAGTGGTTTCTGACAAAATATGTATCTTGTTTCCCAACGACCAGAAACTTGTATTTTCAGGTGCCGTTTTTTGTTCAAAAAGCAATTATCAATTATCTGAAAAAGTCTAGATTTTAGTTTATCGTGAGGAATTGTTGTATAAAGTGTGGAGAAATCATACGTTTTGATGCAGTCATTTTTAGAAAAATCTCGTGACTTGAAGTTTTCTAAATGTTCCTTAGAGTTTTTGAGAATCCACCTGATTGACATCATTCTGGAATATGTACTGAAACCAGCGATTTATCTTTGTACGGATTTGTATGCAATTTTGGAATCCATTAAAGGTATGGTAATTCAAATTGATCCTGATTCTTCGGAATATTGAAAGTATTCAAAACAGAAAGGTGATTTTGAAGAATTTCATCTTTAGTCAGATTGCTTGGAGTATAGGTAGGATCCCCAGATTTTGAAGTAAGAAGGAACATTTAGAAAACTTCAAGTCACGAGATTTTTCTAAAAATGACTGCATCAAAAACGTATGATTTCTCCACACTTTATACAACAATTCCTCACGATAAACTAAAATCTAGACTTTTTCAGATAATTGATAATTGCTTTTTGAACAAAAAACGGCACCTGAAAATACAAGTTTCTGGTCGTTGGGAAACAAGATACATATTTTTGTCAGAAACCACTCTAATTGCCCACACAAGTACTCTTAAGTAGATATTAAGGGCATTCTTGAGTTTCTTATAGAAAATATTTATGTAATCTTTGGAGACCATGTCTTCCAACAATCTGTTGATATTTCTATGGTCACTAATTGTGCCCCCTTATTGGCACTTATTTTTATATTCATACGAAGCAGAATTTGTTAAAAAACTGTTTCGGTATAAAAACAAAAATCTTGCCGTGTACTTCACCTGATATATAGGTATATAGATGATGTCTTATCAATTAACAATCATGATTTGCACAATTATGTCCATTTGATATATCCTGACGAACTCGGAAATAAAGGACACCACAGAATCTGACAGATCTGCTTCATATTTGGATATTTTTACTTAATATTGACTCTAGATAATGGCAAACTACATTATATGATAAACGTGATGACTTTGACTTTTGCAATCGTCAACTTTCTTTTTCTATGTATTAATGTACCACTATCACCTGTTTATGTTGTGTATTTCTCTCAGTTGATTTCGATACGCAAGTGCATGCCATGCGCATGAAGGACTTTTGTAAGCGAGGCCAACCACTAAAAAAGTTGATGTTTCAGGGTTATAACGAATCTCGTTTAAAGTAATCATTTTGCAAATTCTACAGTCGCTACAATGACCTTGTTTGCGATTACAAATTATCACTAAGTCATATGTTGACAAATTTGTTTCATACCCTTTATTAGACTGTCATTTTCGCACTAGATTTGATGATAGGTAACCCCGTTTACTTTGTTTCGACTACGGGCTCACGGCGGGTGTGACGGTTCATCAGAGTATGCTTATTCCTCCATGGCACCTGATCCTACCTTCGCTTTTGTCCGTGTTGCCCTACACTCGATTTTGTATATATGTTTTTGGGACTATGATTACGTTTAACACATTGTTTACTTCGCCATTTTATATTAAGAAGATGGATTGTCATTACTAGACGAAAGGATACACTTGTAGTTATTGTCAATCGATTATTTTATCGACATGTTTTATAATAGATCCACCCACTGTTTCCCCATTGACGGACAGAGATATTATTGAAGGAAGGGACCTCATAACCACATGTTCTGTCACCAATGGAAACCCTTCACAGACCACTGTTTACTGGACCAAGCCAGGTGACTCGGGATTTAGACAAAATGGTGTTACATTAGAAATTAGAGGGATAAACCGATCTGGTTCTGGTAACTACACTTGTACAGCAGAAAACACCTACACTGTCGGTAGAAAGGGAACCGGAAGTCAGTCGGTGGACATCAATGTTTTGTGTAAGTACAGTCATAGATTATGGGCATATTTAGCTTTACATTAATTGGTTGACTTTTTGTTTCTTTTACATATCGTCGAGAATTGTAGGTGAAGTGCAGCAAAAAATATGCTGAGCGCTCAGGGATGTAACGGGGTCATTAACATGGCAAGACATACATGTCAAAAACTAGGCTTTTCAGATTATTAATAAGTGCAAAAACGGCACCTGAAAATGCGAATGTCTAGTCGTTGGGAAACAAGACGCAATTTTATTAGAAAATACTCTGATTGCCACACACAAGTACTCTGAAATAGATATTGAGAACATGCTGGGGTTTCTTATAGATAATATTTATGTAGTCTTCGGAGACCAGGTCTTCCAACAATCTGTTGGTTTTCCTATTGAGCACTAATTGTGTCCCCTTATTGGCAGATTGGCAGATTTACTTCTATATTCATATGAAGTAGAATTTGTACAAAAACTGTTACGGGATAAAAACAGAAACTTGCCGTGTCCTTCAACGTTACATATAGGTATTAGATGATGTGCTATCAATTAACAATCATAATTTTCACAATGTTGTCCATTCGATATATCCCGACGAACTCGATATAAAGGACGCAACATAATCTGACATATCTGCTTCATATCTATATATTTTACTTATCTTGACTCTAATGGCAGACTGGAAAAATATACATTGTATGGTAAGCGTGACGACTTTAACTTTGCAATCGTCAATTTTCCCTCTCTATGTAGTAACATACCACTATCACCTGCTTATGGTGTGTTTATCTCCCAATTGATTCGATTAGCAAGAGGATGCTATGCGTATGAGGATTTTTTTTAAAGTGGGGCAAACTACTAACAAAAAAGTTGATGTTTCAGGGTTATAACGAATCTCGTTTAAAGTCATCATTTCGTAAATTCTACGGTCGCTATAATGACCTTGTTTGCGATTACAAAGTATCACTAAGTCATATGTTGACTGATTTGTTTCATATCCTTTGTTAGACTGTCATTTCCCTACTAGATTTGACTACGGGTAATCCCGTTTACTTTACTTAGTCTTTGGGACTCACGGTGGGAGTGACCAGTCAGCAGAGGATGCTTACTCCTCCATGGGACCTAATTCTGTCTTCGCCTTTGTCGGAGGTCCATGTTGCCCTACACTCGATTTTGTATAGATTTTTTTTATTATGATTACGTTTAATACGATGTTAACTTCGCCTATTTGTATTGTATTTTACTGGTTTTATGATATGGTTACGTCAACAAAGGAAATTATTTGAAGTTGTAGGATTTTGTGGGATTTCTTTTGATATCTAATGGAAAGTTTGGATAAAGTTGTAGTTGGAAATGACGGGTAATCCTGTTTATTTTATTTTGACTAAGGGTTCATGGTGGATGTGACCGGTCAGCAGAGGATGCTTACTCCTCCATGGCACCTGATCCTGCCTTCGCATGTGTCGGAGGTCCATGTTGCCCTACACTCGACTTTGAATATAATTTGTTTTGTGGGTCATGAGTACGTTTAACACAATGCCAACTTCGCCAATTTATATACAATCTTAAAACTTTGAGATGACAATGCAAAAATAGAGCGATATAAGATCTCAACAATGCAGAAATTGTTCTGCAGCGCAAGTTGCATGTGTTTGTCGGGGTAGATGTATAGGTAAAATACCTACAAAAAGAACTACATATCTGCAGATAGGACAATGCTGTTTAATAGGCTCAGTTCATATACATGTATTTTCCCTAGCAGGACCAAACCAGTGGGGTATTTAACATGACAACTCGTATCACGACATAAAACCTCCATATTACTGTTCTAACCGAGAGACCAATGACTCTCACTTACATTTGACCAACGTTTGACGAAGAAGCAAACACTGCGCATATATGCGTTTTACGCCAAGTCACAATCAGAACTGAAAATCGTGACATGGTTACTGTAAGTGGCTGCAATGTAAAGGCATAGATAACGAACAGTGATCAATCCTGTAAGTCCCAAATAGAATACAAAAACAAGAGTTGGGCAATCACGGACCCCTGGACACACCAGAGGTGGGATCAGGTGCCTAGGAGGAGTAAGCATCCCCCTGTTGACCGGTCATACCCGCCGGAAGCCCATCGTCTTGATCAGGTAAACGGAACAATTCGTAGTCAAATCAGTGTGTGAAAAAACGGCTTAACAATGGTTATGAAACTCATCATGCAGAATGTCACTCAATGATACGTGTAGGTCATATTGTTATAACAACCATAGAATGTACGAAATGCGGCCTTTAAACATGACTGTCGAAACCCCTGCAACAACAACTTGTCTGTAAGTAGCCTGCCTCGATTCAAGAACTGATCATACGCAAAACAAGCTCTTGCGTATCTAATAAGTTGAGAGACATACACACAATATGTAGGTGATGATGGAATATTGCTATATGGGAAGTTGACGATGGAGAAGTGTTAAAAGTTCGCGATTTTAGCTCACCTGAATTGAAGGCTCAAGTGAGCTTTTCTGATTGCCTTTGTCCGTCGTCTTTCTGTCTGTCTGTCCATCTATCTGTTAACTGTTCGCATTTTCGACTTCTCCAGAACCACTGGGCCAATTTCAAACAAACTTGACACAATTAATCTATTTTTAAATTGGATTCAAGTTTGTTGAAATGAAGGACCGGGTCCCCTTCAAACGGTGATAATCCTGAAAATGCAAAAATAGAGTGAAATCATTTGAAAATCTTCTCAAGAGACATTGGGCCAGAAAAGCTGAAATTTATATTGAAATATTCCTGATATAGTGGAGATTCAAGTTTGTTCAAATCATGACCCCCGGGGGTACGAGTGGGCCACAATAGGGGATCACGTTTGATGTTAGTATATAGGAAAAATCTTTAAAAATCGTCTTCTCAAAGAACTGTTTGACCAGAAGAGACAGTATTTACCTAAAAGCTTCCTGATATAGAGGAAAATCAAATCTTGATCAGTTCATAACTCCCGGGGGTAGGGTGAAGCCACAATAGGGTAAGTTTTGCATTAAATATCCTTCTGGTTAAGTTTAAGGAAATTTGGTACAAATCGACCTTTGGTGAAGGGCATTTAAGTTTGTTTAAATGAATGACCAGGCCCCCATCAAAGGGGAGATAATCGCGACATTACAGAAATAATGTGACAGTCAATATTTCCTGAACTATTTATCATACAGTTTTCATTATAGGTATATGTATTTCTTATGCCAAGACCTTTCATTTTCTAACATAATATATGATCTGTTGACCTTTAGCTTTACTAAAACACCAAGGTGGTGTTGGTCATAATTATAGGTGTTGGGGCATACCTGTGTTATATGAATTTTCACAGGAATAAAGATTGATCAAAATTCCTTTTATAATCACCACTGCTGTAGGAACAAGGTCACTCAGGTGAGCGATTTGGCCCATGGGCTTGTTGTTTATATGTTGGTCTAATTGTGGTGTTTTTATTTTCAAAGTTTATAACAAACATATTACGCATTGTCGATAACTTGCAAAATAAATGCGGTTTTAATTTTGCGGAAAATCCTCGACCGTGAACACACCTTATTAAAACCACCGCAATCATTTCCCCATTTACAGTATGAAGCGAATTCTCTACTACTGAACTAACATAACTGATCACTTGTTTTGTTATTGAAATATGTCAAATGTTCCTTTTAGCTCTAATATTGTACATGGTCAGATAAACCAGAACGCAATCATTTAGCAAAGACCTTGTTCCCCTCACTCCTATTGCTATTGTTATTTTTGCTAAAGCGGAAAATTTTCAGCACATGAAAGCTGATGCTAAGAGTCTGTACAACAAACTATTTTTAATTGTAAACCAAGTTGCTGATTTGTCACTGATATACACTTTCATGTGCAGCACGATCTATGAAATTAATTGATAAAGTAAATTAAATAGATTAAGAAGATTGTTTCTGATTCCTAGACAAAGAAATGCACTTACAGTTGTGATCAATCGATTATCCATTTATCGACTTGTTTTGCAATAGATCCACCTACTGTTTCCACTTTGACGAACAGAGATATTATTGAAGGAAGTGACCTCAAAATCACATGTTCTGTCACCAATGGAAACCCTTCCCAGACCACTGTCTACTGGACCAAGTCAGGTGACTCGGGATTTAGACAAAATGGTGCTACATTACAGATAAAAGGGATAAATAGATCTGGTTCTGGTAACTACACTTGTACAGCAGAAAACACCTACACTGTCGGTGGAAAGGGAACTGGAAGTCAGTCAGTAGATATCAATGTTTTGTGTAAGTTTAAGTTGGATGCATTGGAATTGAGCATTTCATTTCTTTTGGCACTACATTGATCACTTTTATAAAGTTTTGCTTTCATGTTTCGGATTTCCAACATTTCGGTTTGAGCATCACTGAAGAGACATAATTTGTCGAAATGCGCATCTGGTGCATAAAAATTGGTACCGTATATGATTTATATCTTACAGCACATTCATATATTTTGAGTATAACTTTCCCATCAAAGCAATGTTATTTGAAAGTAACCAATGTGTGCAGTTAATTATTTTACATTCAAAAGGTTAGAATTGATACTTTTATCTCATTTGTAGCTTATGAAACAGTTAAGATAGCGACCAGTGATCAATCTTGTAAATCCAAAACAGAATACGAAATGAGAACTTGACAAGCATAGACATTTGGATACTCCTGGGTTGGGATCATGCGCCTGAGAGTAATAAGAATTCCCTATGGACCGGTCACACCCGCTGTGAATCCATTTTCTTGAGCAGGTGAACAGAATAATCTGTAGCTAGAATCAGTGTATAAAGAACGGCTTAACAATTGCTATGAAACACGTTTGACAACATTGTTGTACTTACAATGCAGATCGTATTTACGAAATTCATACTTTAAACGTGAGTGGATTGTAAGTAGCCTGCTTCGATTTAAATATTGATCATATGCAGAACAAGCTCTTGCGCATCGCATAAGTGGAGAAATGGAGAAACATAGACACCAGATGCAGGTGATTATGGAACGTTGCTACATAAATATGGGAAGATGACGATGGAAAAACAGAAATCACACCGTTTATCAAAGAGTTTAACTGTAAAACTATAGCTCTCTGAAAAAATATTGGGTCAGATCAGAGAGCCACAGATCCATCCTTATAAAAACCTTTGATTTGCAGAGCACAAAAATTGCGCTTGATTGAGGACTTATATCGTTGTAACCCTGCATCTCTGAGTCATGCATATGATATCTAAAAAGTCCTTACACATTTTCCTACCACGCATGTGTCCAAACTTACCTTCAAATATTCATTGCAGCCCCATACGACGTAAAAACTCACAGCTTCAAACGATTTCGTTTGTTGCCGTAGCCATATTAGGTATCCATTAGGGCTGTGCAATAATACCGGTATTCCGATATATTGCGATTCATTAATGAAAAATATTGTATTCCGATGTGTTTTTTCAATACCGTTATATCGGCGAATAAATGCAGGCTAGGAATTTACAATGTATGTTCAGCTAGATATTCCTCACATTAAATGTTACGTTTATTATGGCTGAAACATTTTTGTGATTGTTCTAAACATCTAAGACGTAGTTTTTCTACTTGCAACAGAGTAATGGAGGTAACCAACGAAGTCTTGGTTTTTACTTTGACAATATTGCAATACATATTGCAGTACATTCGAAAAAATCGCAATATATCGCGATACGGAAATTTCACCCGATACCCAGTCCTAGTATTCATTCAATTCAAACCTTCTTGCTCTTTGTATTCACATATCAATAGGCGAAGTTAACATCGTGTT
>CAJDSM010002605.1:5580-17703 GCA_903981925.1 Ostrea lurida
GCGTATTGTGAGCGTCACGTTTCGGATTTATTTGATGTGTAAATTCTCGTTCGATTTAATTTTATCCAATCACATCGTAATAAAGGACATTGGAATTATATGGGTATAAGTATGTTCTACATCGATATGATTATGTTCTACATGGATATAATTATGCAGGAAAAATCTTTGAATCCGAACATTTCCCTCAGGAACAGTACGGCCATGATTACTGAAAATAATACATGTATCACCAGGTAGAGCAGAATGGTGTTCATTCAAATCATGATCCCCGTTGGTAAGATGGGGCCATAATAGGGGATAAGTTTCATATAGGAATATATGGAAAAATATTTAAAACTTTTCCCTCAGAAATAGCGGGAACATGTATTAATATGCAAGCGTCACCAGGCAGAACAGGTTGAAGTTAGTTCCTCAGGGTACGATTTGTCAAATGATAAAAATGTAGCAAAACTCGGTCAGTGAAGTCCGTTGGGTATCGTTTCGGTGCAAACAGCTCTGTATAAATTTTATTTTCTTCGATATTAGTGAGAATAAATGAATTAAAGTCCATGACAAAGCGATTCATTATAGTAACAGATTTTAAAAAGTACATATAGCTATGTGTAAACAAGGCACGATCCCATCTTGTTCTATACTCTTTTCCACTTACATAACATCAGCATTGAATTTTAACTGATAAGTTTGGTAATATGATATTTTTGTTAAAAAATTGGATCTAGTACCTTTTTCTGGTAAAATAAGGTAACCAATGTTTGCTTTTGTCATATTTCCGGACATCAAACCAATATTGCACATGCCGTGGGTGAACGGACAGATCGCATACGTCTGCATTAAAATGAAATATGTCATATCATATACAGGCGATCACTTGTAGAAAATGTATACAATGCAATCAGTTTATTTCCCTTGCTGTTCTCAGTTTGAAAATAGAAGTGTCAGGGTAACAGTTGTCAGTCTAACTTGGTAGAGGGTATACGTGTTGCCATAGGTTTGATAAAATTAGGTAAACACAAAATTATCTGTGTTTATTTCCATGTTTATAATGAAAGTATTTGATACTAATTTTAGTGCACCGTATGTGCACATTTCTCACCATGATTAGCAATGTTTGAAACCTAAAGGATTTGAAAGCTAGCGGCAATAACAAGAAGATTTTTCTATGGAAAAATCTAGGGCTCAAGCCAAACGCCAGTGAAGGAGAAAAGCATTGCATGTGAGAGATATTCCTACATAAATAGGCCACGTGGGGTATGCTATGCAAATTTTAGTACAAAGTATGACAATATTACACATGATGTAAAGGAAATTGATGCTTAGCTTTATTCCAAATTTCAAATATAAATTGGCGAAATAAACAATGTGTTAAACGCAATCATAGTCCTAAAATTATCACTAAGTCATATGTTGACTGATTTGTTTCATACCCTTTGTTAGACTGTCATTTTCCTACTAGATTTGACTACGGGTAATCCCGTTTACTTTATTTCGACTAAGGGCTCACGGCGGGTGTGACCGGTCAGCAGAGGATGCTTACTCCTCCATGTCACCTGATCCTGCCTTCGCTTTTGTCGGAGGTCCGTGTTGCCCTACACTCGATTTTGTATATGTTTTTTGGATTGTGATTGCGTTTGACACAATGTTAACTTAGCCTTTTTGTGGTTGTGTGATCGGTATATATAACAAATCGAGGAGTAGGGCAGTCACGACCTCCGACAAAACGAAGGCCAGGATCAGTTGCCATGGAGGAGTAAGCATCCTCTGCTGACCGGCGACAACCCGCTGTGTAGCCCCTCAGTCGAAACAAGGTAAACGGGATTACCGTGTCAATCTATGTACAAAAAATGACAGTCTAACAAAGGGTAGTGAAACAAATCAGTCAACATATGAGCTTAGTGTTATTTTGTAATCGCAAACAAGGTCTTTATAACAACCGTAAGAATTGCGAAATGATGACTTTAAACGAGAATCGTATACCCCTAATCAACTTTTAGTAGTAGTTGGCCTCGCATTTAAAAAGTCCACACGCATATGAACAAGCTGCGTGACGTATCGAATCAACTGTGGAGACATACACCACCAAAGCAGTTGATAGTGGTATAATTACTACTAAGATGAAGGATGTAAGTGTGACGATTGCAAGTTAATGTCATTTTCCGCTTACATATTAATGTTATTCTCAGCCTTGCCATTAGATCAATGTTTAGTAAAATACCCAATATGAAGCAGATATGTGCAGATTCTGTGTTGTCCTTTATATCGAGTTCTTTGGGATATATCAAATGAAAATTATGATTTTTATTTGATAGCACATCATCTATATACCGATATGTAAGGTTGAAGGACACGTCAAGGTTTTTGTTTTTATCCCGTAAAAGTTTCTGTACAAACTGTTTTAAAATAGGCCGTCCGGTTAATGTCCCCAAGTTTTACACGATCTACTTTAAAGGGACATGGACACGTTCTGAGCTAGAAATGTTCAAATTTTAGATTTCCATCTTTTAATGTTTACATCGCTCATTTAGTGTATTTCGAATGGTCAGCAAAATTTTGAACGCCATTTGTTGAGTTACAAGTGAGATATATAGCACTTACATTTCTTCAGTATCTAAACAAGGCTCAAGCCTTGTTTTTGTTTACATAAAGATTGCTTCACACAAAATACCATGTTTAAAACAAAATTAGATGTGAGGAACTGTTTAATTGTGCTCAGAATGAACTTGTAATATAATAAAACTGCCGTAAATGGAACTTATACTAGCATATTCAATGTAGGTAAACAAAAACATGGCTCGAGCCTTGTTTACATAGTGAAGAATTGTATGTGCTGTATCTCACTGTAATGGGGATAATTATGTTGACTGATTTTTTTTATACCGTGTGTAAGATTATCATTTTCGTATTAGATTTGACGACGAGTAACCCCGTTTACTTTGGCTCACGGCGGGTAACCGGTGTAGAGTATGCTTACTCCTCCGTGCACCTGATCCTACTTTCACTTTTGTCGGAGGTCCGTGTTGCCCTACACTCGATTTGTATAATTTTTGTATATGGTTTTTTTTTATTATGATTACGTTTAAACGATGTTACCTTCGCCTATTTGTACTGCAAACTGAATATCTTTAAGGGGTGTAATTGAACGGGTAAGAAGAGAGGACCTATTTTGTTTTTGATTTACGTGGGATCATGTTTCGGTATTTATCAGAGCATCTGTGTTGTCGCTCTGCACCAATATTTGACAATCAATCAATCCAGAATAAACAATAACCAGTTTACTAACCTGTGATTGAATGATTCGATATGCAAGAGTTTGTTCTGCGATGTATCATTTTTTTAAATCTAGTCAGGCTACTGGCAAACCATTTCATTTTACTGGGGTTTCAACATACTAGTTTAAAGTCATACGTTGGTCGTTATAACGATATACTTTGCCAATACAACCTGCTATTGCATCAAATGCTGTCTGACGTGTTTCATACTAATTGTTGGGCCGTTCTTTACGCACTGATTTGACTACTACACCGTTTACCCTATCAAAGTATATAGGACGGTCGATGGGAGATACTTACTCTTCCTGTGCACCTGATCCCACCTCTGGTGTATCCAGGGGTCCATGTTTGTCTGATTTTGTAATCCTTATAGAAGTTATGCGATTGATCACATCGTTATCTCCACCGTTTGCTATAGGCATGCAGATTAATACAGGGTGCTCAGATGACTGGTAAGGTCCATGGGGACGTGTTTTTTAGGACATTTCAATGAGCCCCCCCCCCCCCCCCCCCAAACAGAGAAATAATTGTGAATGAATTGTGGCAATGATTATTTTGTATTCAGTTGAAGTCATTATGCGATGAAGAACTTAACGTGATCAAAAGTAGAAGTGCCATGGTGGCTACATACAAGGTTTGATTTACTGACATAACAAAATAATAATAAAAAAAAAGATGTACGGTGACATGCAACCAACGTGTGTCCTTGTAGAGCCCGTGTTGGTTCAATTTAATAATTATTGTATTGCAAAGTTAAAAACTGGAGACCAACACCCTGAGGTTAAAATATCGGTTGATTCTCATGAGTGGATACCACGTATTATTTTATTGATATAAAATTCAAACTGAAAGATATCAAAATTAATACTCGTCAAAGAAATAATAAAGTTCTTGATAGCACATATTATGTGCTTATACATATATTGTACAATCATTTTTTTTTAATAATGCGTATTATCTTTCAAGGAAATTCCAATCAAGTTTACAAAATTAATGTTACTGTAGATGCATAAAGGGAAACATTATTAACACTATGTCATGTATTAGTTTTGATGAATAATAAGAATGCAATAAAGATACATTGATTAAAAAGATGTATCAATATATCAAGAGTAAATCCACAGAATCATATCTAATTTGAATAGGGTGCAAAAGTGTGTCTTTTCAAGTTCAACCGAGATGCATGGCCAAGCACGAGAGAATTCCTGTTGGAGTTATTACAGGTAACTGGAAATTACAAAATGTAAAAGGTCGTAAGTAACCCACATTCATTTCTTTAGGAATTTAACAAAATGAGAATTGCTTTTTAAAATCGTGCTTTCTTTTCAGCTGCGAAATATAAACTGTAACAACTTGACAAAGTTCATTGGGTTGACTGAGGGTCCATCAGGTCTCCATGCCATAAATGAATACTGTACCCGTGGTGATTTGAGGGTCTGTATCAATAATTGATCGGAATGTTACTTGTTTATGTTTCTATATAGTTTGACACAATGCACTAGTATTGCAAAGCACTTGTATGTCCAAAAATGGCCTAGGCTTCTCTATTCATCTGAATTGCAATGTATGATTTTTTTAGCTGAAGCGTAAAATGGAATGATCTTTACTGATTTCCAACCTACTTGTATTAAACATTTTATATCTTATATGTCAAAAGACATGATGTAAGGATTGACATGTGTTGCTTATTATGTCCACAAACACGTAGTGTCGGGGACATTGTTTTTGTTTTCTTATTATTCCTCTTCATTAGTGGTGAACTTTTCCGCGCAAATTTATGAACATGCTTCAACAGATTCGATTCAAGCTTCGTAGGGTTAATAGAGGGGCATGTGGAGGATTGCAGTCAACTTTCGAAATTTTCAAAATTGCCGCCGATTTAAGATGGCGGCCGATAAAAAGTCAAGGTTGTCGGATTTCAACCAAATTTTACTTCTACGGCAATTTGATGTCCCTGAGTTCATTTCCAGCATCAAAAAAGTTTTTGAGTCGCGATTTTCAAAATTGTCGCCATATACGGAAATGCGTCAAAGTACTGAAACCATTACATTATTTGGTTTCACTGGTCAATTGAGGGTACAAAATTCATACCTAGCATCAGTATGTCTTTACATTAAATTTTCGGATGTTTCAAGATGAACGCCATTTCAAAATGGCCGCCTTAAAATGAAGTTTGTTGGATTTCAATGACATTTAGTTTCTATGTTGAACTGAGGATCCCGAGTCTATTACTGCTACCATTTTCGACATGGGGTGGTGTTTGGGGACATTTGTGTTGGCATCTCAACACAGTTATAGCTTGTATTATTAATTTTATTACATGTACTTATAGACAAAAACGAGTTAACAGTATATTTCAAAAGTTCAAAATACGGTACCAAGCACTATGTTCCCTTTTATCCTTTTGTTTTGATGTAAAACTTAAGAAAATACATGATAATTGACAGTGTCACAAAACTCAGATTCTAACCTCTGTTGTGTGTTGAAGCATCATTCTTTTGTGCAATTGAGATAAAGGACTTGACATACCATTATATTTTGGTAGGATATTCTTGGCAACGAGTCTTTCAAACTAAATTGGGATGTCCGGGCTTCTTTAACATGTGACGTCATTCAGGTACATGTACAAGATTTTATCTTATCATTGATCAGAACATACATTCTATCAATGCTATATTTCTATTTTAGATTTGTTTTTAATTTACAATATTTATTTCAACCTTCACCTTTCATAACAAATTAATTACTTATCAAATTTTATTACATTTTCAACATTGAAATTTATGCGTTGAATAAATTTGAAATTTTCACGGTTGTTATTTTCACAGTGTGTAAAATTAGGAATTCTAACCAGTGAAGGTTTGATTCTTGTGTGACTTTACAAGGAAGTTCAAATTTTTTGCTTCATTCTCTAAACATGAAACATTTTGATGATATCCGTGTTTATGCCATTCTAATCTATTATAATATCATTCCATGCGACTTTCATTAATACAGTAGATATTGTGAACAATAGCTAATGCTGTATTCAAAAATTAATTCTATACGAAGTCAAAGACTTTAACAGAAAAACAAAATCTCACTATTTGTTCACTCACATTGAGACATGTAGTATCACAAATTTAGACCTATGCTTAGCGCTCAGGGTCATAGTTGTGGGGGTTCTTAAGGTAGTATGAAACGTTCGTCCAAACGTCTTACGTCCATTCAAGCTACTGACGCGATGTCCGCCTTGTGAAACACGCACTTCGGTGAAACGTCGTCACAGATAGAAGGACGCTACACCATGCCAACACGGCTCCAAAACTTCAGCATTAACGTAGCACGGAAGAAAGGGTTTAGGAACCGCACAAAATTACATTTATCGATTATATTTCGCCTCCAACATTGAACCCGACTATTTACCAGTCTTTCCTTCATATTTGATATTAGGTCGGGTTCAATATTGGAGGCGAATATAAGCAATAGTCTATACGGACCTAGTTTTAACTTGGATTAATTAGTCAGTGGTGCTAATTTTAAGGGTATTCCAAGCTTTATTCAAAATAAACAATTGAAAGTATGTTTAGTAATAAAATGCCAACCTCTAAATGTCCAGATAATGCCATAGATAAACTAGAATTCGAAATTTATTAAATTGTGAATCAAATAGTTGCCTTGCTTTTTTCATTCCATAGGGTAACTCCTATTAAAGGATATTTTATTACAGGGTTTTGGAAATAAATTATCATGTGTTCCTTTTTAAACTTTATACAATTTTTGGTTTGTTATTTGTTAACATATGTGCTTCTCCATTACATATATTCCGTGGGTTTCCTGTCTGATATAAAAAAAAGACGATTTCTGATATTTTGTCATGTTTTTCCTCAAAATAAAATAATGTACACTGAATAGAATTTTGTTTTCAGTGTCTTCATCTACTATACATTTTGCCTAACTTTCAATACAAAATAGTGTTATGTAATGAGAAGGTTAGGACAAAAATGTATTTTTTCCGTTTTTTAAAAACAAATCTAAAAAAATTCCTTAAAATAAACAGTTGAAGGTATTGTGTTTAGGCTGTTTGCCATCCTTTCATCATAATATGACCTGAATTCATAGGCAAAAATTGTCAAACGTTTCATTCCACCTTAAGTGTGCCACAGGACCTCCGTTTCTAAGGTCATATTAGGAAGACCAGCTGTGATTCTCTCTTCTAAACACTGAAAGTTTGGCGAAGGAGCAATCACTAGCTGTTCTCAAATCTTAGATTTGACGCGTCCATGACACAAATGGGGCTCGTACTCACGACCTCCCGGTTGCGAAGTGAACCACTAAGCTACCGCGACCGATCATTCGTAATAAACTGTATGTGTTATATCAAATAGATTTATAATATACATGTATATCAAATCTACATAGATTGAAATTATGTCGCTATATGCGTTAATCAATCATAAGCATGTTCATTGCGTTTATGTCGCTAAAATGCTTACAAACGTGAGGGCATATTATTTTTAAATCGAGGTGAATTTGTGCCAAAAAATAAGTTGATATTACACGGGGTTCAACATCTTCATTCATAGAGAGCATTTTGCAAATTCTGTAATCATAATAATCTTATTTGCCTTTATCTGTTTTTACGTTAAATAAACTCTGACATGTTTGATGCCAATTCCTCTACCGTTCTTTACAAAATGATAACGTCGTTTACTTGATCAAGATGGAGATCTCACCGTTGTTCTGACCGGTCAGTGGGGATGCTTACTCCTCCTAGGATCCTGATCCTATCTCTGATGTTTACTGTGGTCCGTGTCTGTTCTACCCTTTTAAGCGTATATGAAATTAATCACTGTCCGGATGTTGAATAGGGATTAATCCTATACAGAATACGAAACTAAGAGTAGAACAAACACAGATCTCTGGACACATTAGAGGTGGGAGCTGGTGCTTATCAAGAGTAAGTATTTCCTGTCAATCGACCACACCCGCCATGAGCCCTATACCTTAATCTGGTAAATGGAGTAATCCGTATTCTAAATCTGTATGTGAAGAATGGCCTAACTATTATCATGAAACAGTCAGACTTAACAACAGGTTGCATTTGTAAGTTAGATCGTTATATTAAAGTGCCATAGAATTTGCGATAGGCTAACTGTAAACGAGACTGTTGACACCTTTGTAACATCAACTTCTTTGTCAGTACCTTGTCTCAATTTAAAAACTGATCATATGCAAAACATGCTCTTGCGTATGAATTCGTTGAGAGATATAAACACAATAGTCAGTATAAAGTACAATATATACAAATGTGTGTAACGAAACAAAATTCTTCAAATTTACAGGCAATGGACTACATCCATAATTCCAACTTAAAATACCACGGTCATCTAACGAGCTTGAACTGTGTTATCGACAGTCGTTTTGTCTTAAAAGTTACTGAATTTGGAATACAATCTCTGCGAGATTTCGATACAGACGTTGCTAATAAAGGTATGGAATTATATTTGTTCTTGTAATCGGTTTCAGATTCATCAATAAAGATATTGTTTTTCATTTAGATTGAAAGTTGGTACTGTCTTTTTAGTTCTAGACAATGGTATGAATTAGTTCCGGTAACGTAAATTGTCGTTCGTTTAAGTTTTATCATCATATTTGTAAAACGTGATCTTTGCTTTTGACCCTGCTTGGTCATTTTACATCGTTTGATGTTCGAGTAACTGAAGATTTACTAAAATTATAACAACATAAACTGATAAGTATTAGGAGAGAATTCATTGTTTAAAAATGCAAATATAACGATGAAAATTTAGTAAGAAATAAAAGTTTTGAAACGATTATGACGATTTGGAATGCGATTTACTCTTATTTTGGACGATCGAGCCGAGTGTCACTATCCTGTTGTTTCCTTGTAAAAAGAAACGTGATTTTTTTTTCAATAATCAGACGCCAATGGCCACACATTTAAATATTATCACTGGATTTACACATTTAATGAATCGTTTCAGCAATGCAGAATTATTGGGGGTTTTATATTATGTAATAAACCAAATCGAATATTGGACGTAATGCAAATAAGACTCCCTTTATCAGATTAGCATTTCTAAAACGACTATGTACATGGTCTCTTTGGTACTTTGAAAATTTCATTGTCTGTGAATACTTTGGAAAGATTCTAAATAGAACTAATTTCTCCCGAATTCTGTAGAAGCTATATTTCTTACAGACCAATTAAAGTTGTATTTATGTGTTGTGCAGGTTAAAACATATGTACACGGAAATTGTACAGATTATTGTATTTGTACGAAATCGTTATTGTTACAAAATATATGCCTTACAGAACTGTCTAATTATGTATTAAATTTCTCTGAAATGTGGATCATCGTAAGCGAAATAATCAATACGCAGCAAAAAATATATATAATAAAAAAGCACAAACAAAATAACCAAAAAACAAAGGCACTGTTTATAACATTCTTCGTGATATGCGTAATATCTAGAATCTACCACAATACCTTAATCATCTTAAGGCATGGGATTAAGTTAAGATGTGTGTGCTAGGCGAAAGTATTTAATAAATTACATGTCTGATATATTATTCAATGAATATTTAAATGTAAATCAACGGTTGATAAACAGAAAATCGTAGAATCAGATGCATATATGTAATTTATATCTGATAGTTGTGTAACATGACTTTACACAGATTCTCTATGGTTGTCCCCGGAATTGCTGCGTACAACGACACCCGTGACAGATGTTTTGGTAATGCAGAATGCTGATATTTACAGTTTTGGAATTATTCTGTATGAAATTTTGTCACGTAAGGAACCGTTTGAGGACGACAAAGAATTTCTGTCCTTTGAAGGTTTGTAAAGAAAATGAATTAATTCTAAATCAATTAAAATATATTTTGACGTCTGTTGGATTTTATACCCAGTGTGATATCATTTCATTTATTTCATTCACTCAAACCATTATCAATGGTACATGAGGTACATTTATAAATATAATTATATATTAAACAATATTTCAAAGGGTACAAGTATATTAATATTACATACATATCGAAACACCGTTGTCATTTAGCTTCTAAACAAACATATATATGATTATTGTACCTGTAGAAAATAACACAAAGAAATATATCATGAATCTGATTTACAGATGTATCTCTCTAGATATTAACCAGTTTATAATAAGACCCACATTGATAATGGAACATTAAATATCTTAAAACAATTAAGATATATAATCATACATTGATGTTGCATGTCATTCCATATCTAATACAAATATGTATTTAATTGCTGTGGTTAAATTAGAAATTTATATCAAAATTACGGATTATCTCCCTCAGGCATAGCTCTGATCCTTTGAAGTATTTGGCTCCAGTCTTTGGCACTACATTGTTCACTTTTGTTAAAGTTTAAATTTCATGTTTCGGATTTCCAACATTTCGATTTGAGCATCACTGAAGAGACTAAATTTGTCGAAATGCACATCTGATGCATCAAAATTGGTACCGTATCTTTCAACGCTATAAAAGGATTACGCTAATTTTACAATGAAGCAAACAAACACATGTCGTTTTGAATTATATACATGTAATTATATATCCCCGGTCAACAGGGGATGCTTACTCCTCCTAGGCACCTGATCCCACCTTTGGTGTGTCCAGGGGTCCGTGTTTGTCCAACTCTTGTTTTTGTATTCTATTTGGGTTTTACGAGATTGGTCACTGTTCGTTATCTTTGCCTTTACATATATGTTGCAGAAATAATAAGAAAAATTCAGGAGATTAATGACACACCATTTCGGCCTCGATTAGATGTTGCAGATGTTGATAAAGATATGGTGAATTTGATGAAGTCTTGCTGGGATGAAAACCCTAAAACCAGACCAACTTTTTCTAACATCAAAAAGGAAGCCTCACGACTGAACTGGTGATCACAACTAAATGGATTTAAATATATAATTCGTCCTGACTTACTGTTAACTCTATCTAAATAGTAGCGCACACACCTTAACAAAGGATATCCCTACACTAGTAAAATGTGATTTTGTGCATTTAAAGGGACATGGACACGTTTTGAGCTAAATTTTATTATTGTAATTTTAATGTTTAAAATTATTAAGTATATTTTTTCTAATGGTCAGCAAAAATTTGAAAGTCATTTGTTGAGTTATAAATGAGATACAGCACTTACAATTCTTTTTTATATAAACAAATCTCATGCCTTGTTTTTGTTTATGCTTACTAGCATATTTAATATATGTAAACAAAATCACGGCACGATCCTTGTTTACATAGCAAAGAATTGGAAGTGCTGTATCTGAATTGTAACTCAACAAATAGCGTTCAAATTTTTGCTGTCCATTAGAAGCATTTAAAACATTATAAATTAAAATATAAAAGTTAGCTCAAATCGTATCCATGTCCCTTTAATATTGTCAATACATTGATATTATATAACTCTAATATTTTGACAATATAGAAAGGTGTGATATGTTTGCATAAGGTAGTAAAGGTTTGATCTTGGGCTTCAGGCTGATCGTACATTTGTCACGTCAAACTTTACACGTAGAAATTGACTTACGTAGTGGCTGTTCCTTCATCAAACGATCGATGTTCACATGAAGAAGTAAGATGATTAGGCAGTGTCGCATTACGGAATGGTGGTGATACGATGAAGAACTCCATAGTATGGTCTTGAGGCGTATATTTCGTTTTTGACAAAGCTTGCTATCTTAACAGTAAACTGACATATATCTATCCATCTCTCTCTCTTTCTCTCTCTATATTCCACAAATAGGTATTTAAAAATTCACACAAGTAGTAGTATAATAAGAATCGACCTTCTAATATATATAT
>CAJDSM010002606.1:0-20652 GCA_903981925.1 Ostrea lurida
GGAGAGATACAAGTCAATCAATGTTCTGAAATACACATATTTCTAGTCAATTACACGCCCATTCATGCCGTATGAAATAGACCTGCTAACATTTATACATCTCGATGTTGCCAGTCTGTATACGGTATATTCAATTCACATTTCTCAATTCAATCTTCATTCGTTTATATGTCCAATTAAGGGCTCCCCATAGGGCAACAGAAGGTCGTGTACAAATCGATATTAAATCAATGCACAATATATCATCTCACAAGAGGAAAGCAGTTGCCCGATGATTGAAAGGAAACGGACACAAACACTTTGCACATTACATACATCCTGTAATCTATAGTATTCAAACTATATAAAGTTAAGCCGAATGACACTTGTAGAATTGAACGCCACAAACATTTGCACATTACATTACACCATGTATTATCTAACTACTATTTAGAACATATAAATTAAGGCAATGTCGATTTGTAAGAAGTGAACAGTTCATAAACATTTGCACATTACATACATCAGTGTAACCATAATCAAATTCAATTATACCTGTATTTTCAGAACCAGTATAAAATTAAGGCAATGTGCACTTGTTAAGAATTTACCAACGAGAGTTTAAAAACTCTGACATCGTTCACAGTTTAAAATCCAGAATAATTTGTTGCTTGTCCATGTTAGATATTAGTAAACATGTATTTACTTAGAAGAATTATTTCGAAATAGTTCCTTTCTTCGTTTGCTAAATCTTACTATGCATCGGTAAGATGAAATGTTCTTCATCTTCAATTTGATTAAACGCAAGACAGTATTTTTAATATTCTTCTCTGTTCTAGGTTATTGTTTATATCTCGGCCAATTCTATGAGAAGTCTTTGTGCTGAGTACACGTAGTCTACAAATGGTTTTCTGTATTCTGGTTTTATTAAAGTTAATTATTTTTCTAGGTGGAAGTCTGGTTTTCCAAAAATAAATAAGATAAAACAAGTTTGCCATCTCTTTTAGAGTTTCATTTTGAGAGCTGCCAATCCATTGAATACTTATTGTATTTGAGAATGTTTTAAAAAAGTTACCAAGCGTCACTTCTAGTAGTATGTCATAATGTTTTTGACATACCCAGAACTTTTTAGCAATTTTGTCTATGGAGAATACCAAGTGTTTTTTGGGCAAGATGAAGTGTCACTTGCTACATAATATGCATCTTTTTTAAGAAAGAAAAGTCTGTTTGTTAAATAGTATCTAGCCTGTAGCAATATTTAAGTAATTCTGTTGACGCAATATCATAATGTAAGAGATATGCTTCCCACGTTCAGAAAGTGAAGCATTGGTTCACACTGGTTATTATATTACGGAAGCGGATTTAAACAGCAGGCTTTATTCCGATCAAAAATGTTTTGCTGAGTATTTAGTCTTAATTAGTCATGTTCATAGATGTGCTTCTTCTGAAAAATGGTACTTTCAGTGACAAAAACTAAAAATCAAAACAAAAAAGATCAACATTACTTTACAAACAAGCCGCGGGTATCAAAATCTGCGCCATGTTTTATTGCAAGAGGGTGAATGTCCAGAAACTAGCGGCGAGCCCCTAATAGCGTAGTCCTTTAGTCCTAAAGTTGCGAGTAGTCGGATTCAAGTAAAACATGGCTGTCACATGTTCTCGTGTTGGTTTCATGCACCTTTTTAGATCGAGTCTTTACGTCCCTGTGAGGTATATGGCACATGATAAAAAGCAACGCACTGGATACATGAAAAAGAAAGTGGATAGAATGATGGAAAGGTTAGAAAAGGAAAGGAAGGAAGGCCAAGCACTTACCCATGATGAGTGCACAGAAATGGATTCAATGACAGAGTTGTTTGACACATTCCAGCATGAAAGGTGAGAATGGTAAACAATAAAAAATATATATATATATATTAAAGAAATAAACTTTAAAAAAATATTATTAAAAAAAAAAAAGCAGAGGTCTTCACAAAACATTCCAACTTATTCCTTAAAAGTTAGTAATTAATTGTTTGGGGGTTGGGTGATTTTGTTGTTTATGCTGTTTTATTTATTAATTTGTTATTTCTCTTGCTAGATATGAAAGGAGCAGAATGAAAAAGAATATTTTGAACAAAAAATTTAACAGAAGTGCACCCGAAGAAAATGTGTTAACGTGGCATGCAAAACAGCAAATCATTTACTTATGTACAGAAGAAGGCTGGTCAACCCAAGAAATAGCAGAAAGTTTTCCGATCAATACAGGAAACGTCGTAAAACTTCTAAGACACAAAAACAGAGTATTGGCACCGTCGGAAATTAATGATCATGACAAGAAGGTTATGATAAAGTGGAAAAAATTGCTAGAGGCGGGTAAAAAGCTAGATAAAGGGCCCCTGGATCCCAAAATTAAACAGATTGTGGAGAGTGAGAGAATAAAGCTTATCCATAATGCAGCAGGTGTAGCAAATGTACCAGTTCCACTGTCGAGACAAGGAGAACAAGTGAATAACCATTTGGAATTTTATACATTTCACTATGCTGACAATGGAAAGCAGAAAAGTAAACTGAACAGTCGGTATGATGTTCAATTTCTGAAACTTTATAGAATCTTCAGTAAACCTCTAGTAAGTAGTGATCTGGAAAATTCTTCAGTTGCCAGTGTCAATGATCAAACAGGTGTCCTTGAAAAAGAAGCTGAAAAATTGAAACTTCTTCAAGCTTTGACTAGTAGTTATGAAAATGAAAAGAAAACTGAAGTAGAGGAATGTGATGTTGTATCAACCAGAAAGTATGCAAATTTTCACAACAGGGAAAGAATTGAAGACAACAGTGACCTTGATGCATTTGATAATGAATGGTTTGCACCTAAAACTACTAGTGGTTAATGTTGTTTTATTGATTAATCGTTATTCATATGAACTTAGTGCATTTAAGGTAGTATGAAACGTTCGTCCATATCATACGCTAAGTGACGCGTTTCCGCTTGAAACACGGTCTTACTTTCGGTTTAACGTTTAGTCGAGGAAGAAAAGGTTTAGGAACCGCACAAAAATTACATTTATCGATTATATTCGCCTCCAACATTGAACCCGACTATTTACCAGTCTTTCCTTTCATATGGATATATGGTCGGGTTCAATTATTGGGGCGAATATAAGCGATAAATCTATACGGAACTAGTTTTAACTTGTTAATTAGTCAGTGGTGCTAATTCTAAGGGTATCCAAGCTTTTATTCAAAAATAAAACATTGAAAGTATGTTTAGTAATAAAATGCCAACTCTTATTGTCCAGATAAATGCCATAGATAAACTAGAATTCGAAATTTATAAAATTGTGATCAAAATGTTGCCTTGCTTTTTTCATCCATACATTCAAGAAGGTAACTCCTATTAAAGGGATATTTAATTACAAGGTTTTGGAAAAATTATCATGTGTTCCTTTTTAAACTTTTATTCAATTTTTGGTTTGAATATTATTTGTTAACATATGTGATTCTCCATTACATATATTCCAGTGGGTTTCCTGTCTGATTAATAAAAGACGATTTTCTGATATTTTGTCATGTTTTCCTCAAAATAGAAATAATAGTACACTGAATAGAATTTTGTTTTCAGTTCTTACATCTACTAATTACATTTCCTTTTAACTTTTCAATACAAATAGAGTTGATATGTAATGGAAAAGTTAGGACAAAAATGTTATATTTTCCGTTTTTTTAAGAACAAATCTAAAAAAAATCCTAAAAATAAACGATTGAAGGTATTGTGTTTAGGGCTGTTGCCATCTTTCATCATAATATGACTGAATTCATAGGCAAAAAAATTGTCAAACGTTCCTTCCACCTTAAAACATGTACATGCAATAGAAAAGTTGAAATCAGACACGGAAGTCAGGAAATATTACAGAATTATGGTGTTTATGAAATGGATGTAAAAGATTGGAAATAAAATTATGTTTGAATCACATGTACCAGGGTATTACTATGTTGAGTTGTAATCTTGCAGATTTTTTTTATTGCAAAACTCCAGATTTACCATTATTACAATTTACACATCGATACAATGGTTATATATTTTCCTGAAAAAAAGTCCACACTTAGTAGCTACCTCCGTTCCATGCGCAACCTTTTAATAAAATTTGTTTTTATATTGATTGCATGTATATCATATCAAGGTTGTTTGTTTTGGGCCAATTAGTCCACACAATTTTAATTTATTTAGGCATTGCAATGATCTTCATTGCTACACAGGCACTTGGGCATGGGAGGGATCATGACCACCCCTCCCACCCCCCCACCCCCCTTTTTTTCTTATTCTGATCTGGGATAGACACACTTATTTTTTCTTTTCTACATTAAATTATGTTTTTAAATATGCATTAAAGATCATCCAAAAATGTTAGTTTTCTTATCTGTCACGTATTACTAATTATCACGTTCATTTGATATTAGTATACGTGACGGAGACGAAAAATAACGTTTTGGATGATCTTTAATGCATATTTACAAAACATAAGTAGCGGTAAAAGTGATCTTGAGTCGGACACACGATTTAAAGTCGGACAACTTGGTGTTCATTTAAAACAAAATTAATGCAATAAATTCGTCTTGTCTCTGTGACTGACTATTTTAGAAAAATAATGAAAGAAAAAAGTGAGCAAGCTCACATACCCCACGTCCCACATTGCTTGAAATGTAGTTTTGGGAATCAGGATAGAATCATAATTGAATATCGGTTATAAATGGATACACATAATTGATTAACTATTGATATACTAGGATTTTTTTTCTAAAATAAAGTAAGAGATCTTTTCATTAAACATACAATAATTTTATCCTTCTTTCCATTCAGTGTTTAATTGGTGAAGAGGTCAAAGGGCATAATTCCCCGAAGAAAAAAAAAAATGAATCAGAATTTCCTGTTATATGCGCATCCTACACGTATGTCTTCATCACTACAAAGTTTCACGATAATGCTGTTCAGCGGTTTCAGAGGAGTTGTGCCTGACACGGTAATGCAATGTATATTTATCGCCATGTTCAAAAGGGGCATAATTCCCCGAAAAAAAATTGAATCAGAATTTCCTGCAAATATGCACATCTACATGGTATGTTCTTCATAACTACAGTTTCACGAAATTCTGTTGAGCGGTTTCAGAGGAGTTGCGCTGACAAAAAAAAAAACACAGGACTGACAGACGGGTCAAAAACATTATACCCTCCGCAACTCGTTGCGTGGGGTATAATTAAACTTTTAAATTCAATAATGACGTTAAATTTATTTTTACATTCGCTCATCAAAAGTAATAAAATCCTGAAAAATCGAAAATCCGCCAGGTTATATTTAACGTAGAAAAGAAAAATAAGTGTCTATCCCAGATCAGAATTAAAAAAAAAAAAAGGGGGGGGGGTGTCATGATCCATGCCCCAAATGCCTGTGATTGCTACTAGATTTTTAAAATTCATTTAGTTCTATTATATTTTTCCCAGATAAACTATATCAGTATTTCTTGTTTTGATATTTCTCCATGTCTTTGTTTACAAACGACAAATATCACATCCTCACGAGCTAAACTTGTAGAGAGTATCAGAAATTATCTCTAAAGGCCAACAAAAATTTGACACAGGATGTATACTGTAACAAGTTTCTGTTTTTCTGTATATTTTCTAAACTTATATTTAATTGTGAATGGCGAAACAACGACAGGTAAGCCGATTACTATCACGTTAAGTACTTCGTGTAAAAATAAAAATGGAGATAGATAATATATAGGTATAGTTGGTATATGCATGTTTTATCTAATATATACACTGTATACAGAAGTTTTGACTACAGTAGGCCTATTTGTGTGTATTAAGTATATATATAAGTAGCGATTCGGTATAATATGAAGCCACTGTAGAACATGACAGCGTTATGTTTTATATTTTTGTCTCTGGCCATTTATTTCAAAAATAAAAATATAAACATCATAACGCTGCAGCAATCGAATATGTATCTGGGGGGGGGGGGGGGGGGGGCTTTGTGCATATTATTCTACCTCTATGCATTATTTTGATGTTATTGTATATGATATCCGGACATTTTAGGGCGCGAATGTTCACAGTTATCTTTTGGCGAAGGGAACATCGTCTGCCGCTGCAATGCTACTTATTGCGACACTGTGGATCCGATAGAGCCTTTGACACCTGGGTATTTCGCCCTGTATACAACCACTAGAGAGGGCAAGCGTCTACACAAAACTGTACAGAGTTTTTCTAAGTCCCCTACTGGGAGTGAGTATAATGAAAGTAACCATATTTCTTGCGCATATCGAGGATTCTTATTTAACGAAATAGAAATGCGTCGTATCCTTCTTAACATGGGGATATGAAAAATCACGAACACTGCACTTCGTGTTTTAAGTTGCATATATATATATATATATATATATAGTGTGCCAAATTAAAGGTCACAAAAAACTTCTACTATAAGTTACTGTATATTTCATTGACATCCGCTTTATCCTCACCAGCTTTCGTGTTATTCCTGGTCAGTTTCCGAGGAAAATCAACAAGGTTTGTACTGTCTTTCATTTATTAATTTAAATTTATTATCTAACCAGTGATTATATCGGTGAACTAAATTATTAGGTTCATATCTTTATATGCAGATAGTTTTTTTTAAAACTTACTATGTGTTTCAGATAGCATATTTATGCAAAGTTTGAATGAAAAAATTCTTCATTTAGTGGTACATTTTCATTCATAATATAATCTTGTAAGACTCATTAAAAAAAAAAAATAAAGAAAACAAACACGGACTGATTTCAATGAAAAATTGTTGTGTAACCTTAATTTGGCACGTTTCACATCGACCTGCTTTTCATGGAGCTAATTACACCGTGGTCCATCGTGACCATGGGTGAAAAGATTCAGTAACGCAGGGTTTCAGGATAAATTGGGTTAAGTCGAAGCGAGAGGTTAATTTAATTTTGTTAAAAACAACCAAAATGAGAGTTTTCTTTCTAAGAATGTCGCACGGAAGGCACAGTCCTCTTAAGAACAAATGCTTCCTTAACTGTGAATGAAAGCATTCAGTTTCTTCAAACATTCGTGTTTAATATCGTAACAGAAAATTCGCACTGATGTTTGCGTCATGAACTGAATTGAAGCTTTGAAATGATTTCAGAAAAACCATTAGTGATGTGTCGCAAGAATATGAAAATACCACTCAATTCTTACTAGATTTGCGTTCATAATGCTTGCTATTTTGACGAAATGATTGAAAATCGAAATAACGTAGGGTGAAAAGATGGACTTGTTGCGTTATAAAGGTTGAAAAGATATCAGAGATACTCATATTGTACGATATCATCTAATAAATGCACAGTTTTTTGGTTTCCGTCACAGTTATATTCTAATATAAGGATTGAATCTAATATGTATTATTGTAGCGCATGATTGTTAAGTTTTCCTTCCATTTTTCACGATTGACTTCTGCCAAGCAATGAGAATATTCATTCTTTATCGTTCATTCCTTCTCAACTTCGTAGGAGCTTCTCGTAGAGGAAACGCAGTCAATCCAAATCGTTTTCAAACGAAAATTAAAAATGAAAATCATAATTTACTATACAGAGGTGAGAAAGTTTGTTCTCTACACCCTTTTGTGTTGTTTTGCAACCCCAGGGAACTATGCATCTTATTCACCAAAATCAGCCCGTGTGCTCATTGGTCACAATTGCTTGATAAATTAATCTTGTATACTTTGAATGATATTCAGAATACTTTTAAATGATGTTGTCCACTGAGTTCTTCCTTTATCCTCTTGTGTGAAGATGCTAGGTCCCGCTACTTTGATCCGCGTTTCTCAAGGTCATATTCATGATCAGACCCCTTCGCTGCAAAGTTTCCCATCCCATACATTTGGCCAATATACTAACTCAATTTATCCGAATTCAAAGTTTGTTAAAGCACCCCCCCTCCCATAATTTTGGCCATAAAATCTAATTTGTTCCTAATGTACATTGTCAAATGTTTATTTGCTAGATCGCATATTCCATGTTCATGTATCCTTACCTATGTACATTTTAGATGCCACTCTAAATATTTCAAAGCATATATAATTTAAATGATGTATGTTCCCTATTTGAAAGATTACCAGGTTTCTAGATATTGTCTATATGTATCCTAGGAGTTGTGTTGAATTCGGAAACTGCATGAAAATTCGCTTATTTTGGGGTGGTGGGGATTTGGTACGGCGCAAATTCATTTCCGATTTTTGAAGAAATGGCCAACGTATTTGCCCCCCCCCCCCCCTCCAAAGAAAAGAAATTTGTTAGGAAATAGATTTCTCCCCTCTTTCAAAACTGTTTTGTTATCGGCTAGTACCACATCGCCGTTGCTATAAAAAAAAAACTCGTAGTCAGTAAAACAAGAAAACTATGTTGTCGAGCGGATTTGTTTTTTTTCTTATAACCATGCTTCTAGAAATAGTCTGAAAATCTCGAATATATAACATGCCCATGGCTCTGTCATGGATGATGAAACTTTGATTTCACTGTTTCTGAAACGAAGTGTATTGTTTATTGTCTTTAAAAAGCTCCGTCACAAAAATAAGGTCCTACTGTTTACAAATATTTTTTTTAAAACTACCTAAATAGAACCTGAAGTATTCTATACGTTAAATATTTGAATATGCATTTGAATGATGATTTTATGACTGTTCAAATTTATGATTGTTCAAATTGCAGATTTTATAATTTGATCAGCCCTTTATTTACGTAAAAATGACTTATTGGGTTAGAATACTGGGAATATATATCCTAGCAATCATCAGAAACCTTTAGAAAGTCCAATTTTGGTTTTTCAACTTTAAATAAGTTATATTTCCTATTTTGTCCAAAAATCGTGATCAGTCCTTTGTAACTGTAGACTAAAATAAGACTTTCAATAAATCTTCATCAATCATGAAAAGTTCCAAATCCAAGAAATGGTCAATGTAACCATTCCTCGGAGACGGGAGGGGATAGGGGGGTGCCTTGCCTTGTTGTGGCGCGACTTTGTATTTTCTTTTTGTAAAGCACAAGATAACGAACAGTGATCAATCTCGTAAATCCTAAATAGATTCACATCAGACAGCATTTGACTCAATGGTAAACTAAATTGTTATAACATGTACAAACCATGCATAGAATTTACGAAATGCTGTCTTTAAACGTGACTGTAGAAACCCTGCAACAACAACTTGTCTGTAAGTAGCCTGTACTATATAAAGGCACTAAATTACTTGTTTTTCCCGGTTGATACAGACTGCTGCTGGAATGGGCAATTTGTTTTGGCAAGTTCACATAGGCACTAATGTATGAACAGCTACTTATACCATGAACATGTCACAATTTTGATAATTGGGTCAGAATTTTCAACGAAATATATGAATGGGTATTTTTTTTTTTTAAGTTTTATAATAGGGGTGGGGTGAAAATTTTAGCGGCGCGGCTGTACCAAAAGTTTAGGGAAGGTGGGGGGGGGGGGGGGGGGGGTATCTTGACGTGGAGTTAAGTATGGTGATTTATATGGCTGGGATCTTTTAATGATATGTTTTTGGGCGATTTTAGAAAGTAAGATATTCAATTCATGAATCTGTTTACCATACGTTACAACTACTTCGAAATCCTTTCACCCAGCGTTTACATCAATTTTTTGACCAGCATTCCCCCTAGTCCGTATTTTATTTCAATTCCTAGATGAAAACAAGAAAAATGACATTTATTTCTTCTATTACTACAGAACAATTTTTTCCCCCAAGTAGATGCTTTTATGTGACTTTTTCCAAGTTTAACGTCAACGCACGGTACTAAACTCGAGTGTTTGACTAATAAATGTTAAAACAATTCCTATTCAATGTGATATACAGACTGCGAGGATAATGCCTTCATTCGGTGGGATAGGTAATTTTTTTTAAACTACGGGCTTATATTTTTTGTAATCAACAATATTCTCTCACATCGTGTGTTCTGTCTACTTTTGAATCTTTAGCCGTGCGTTACCGAATCTTTTCACCATGGTCACGATGGACCACGGAGTAATTAGCGTTTCATGCAAAGTGCTGTCTGCGTTGCCGTCCATACTCTCGTGTATTTTCAACACCGAACATTACACTAGTAGTACTCTTTTTATTTTGGTGAATTTCCAGCAGCCAATTAAAGACCTACAGGTAATTGACCTACAAAAGCATGGGCTAAATGCATAAAAAGCATGATTTTCTGATTAAACATATTATCACAAAAATGGGTACTCCAAGAGAACCTAGTGCAAGAAGGATAACTCGCATAAATATGTCGTACCTCAATCTTTTACTTTTTCGTCTTAAAAAGAAAGGGGGGGGGGAGAGATTGTTTATCAAATCCCCAAAACGAATCTTAAAATTACACTTAAAATTTATTTATATCAAACTGTGTTTCTTAGATATTTGAGACTTACTTACTCAGAAATCATAGTTTCCCTCTGTCCGAGCGCTAAAGCAATGTACTTCACCTATATCTGCATGGTGACATCTCAATATGACTGGAAAATTCTCGAACTTAAATCTGCTATTAAAAGTTATAACCAAAGTTTGAATTGAAGTTAGAGACAAAGAAGTGGAATATGTGCTCTCTCTCTCTCTCTCTCTCTCTCTCTCTCTTCTCTGAGGATACCCAAGAGAAATTTAAGTATTCTGAGAGTTTTGCAAAAGCAATACGTTTGTGATGACATCATAGTTTTGATGATACGTTTCTTAAGTTTTGAAAAGAGATTTGATAATTTGGATTTTTAAATTACAAATGTATATATATATATATATGCAAAGACATACCGTTTCTCAGATTTGACTCGCATGTACGTACACTGCACAACATTGTGTATTCCTGACGTTTTTGATTTGTGCAGTGTATTCGTCATATTTATTACGAAAAAGCCCATCTAAAATGCGTGTCCATGAACACTATTTTTGACAGTGGTGGTGAGGGTAGACACCAACACTACGTACCAGAATCTGTTTGGTTTCGGGGGAGCTTTCACGGACGCCGCAGCACTAAATATAGCAAACCTATCGACCCCAGCAGCAAGCTATCTCATCGACTCTTACTATGGACCAATGGGCAAGTGTTTACATAATTCTGTCATGTACACTTTTCGAATTTAATCAGTGGCGGATTTAGAGGGGGCAGAGGGCCTGGGCCCCCTTTTGGTGACCAAACTTAATTAATTATTACGTTTAGATCTATAGCTAAATTAACATCTAAAAGTAACTTTAAAGGGAAGGAAACCCGAGAGCTTCCGGGAGCTTCGCCCCCTGGGCCCCCCACTCTGGCTTCATCTCTGGCTTATTGGCTCCTTTTTCAACCCCCAACCCCCCCTTTCGACAAATCCTGGATCCGCCCACTGTTAATTAATTAGTTTTTTTTTAAAAGGATTATAATGATATAATATAACATACATGTATATGATATTGTTCTATAAATGTAATACATATGTACTCATTGAGAATGGTTTCACTGGCATTCTTTTCATCATTATCAGGCATTGAATACTCTATCGGCCGGGTGCCAATAGGAAGTTGTGATTTCTCCACTCACCCTTATTCTTACGATGATGTAGACGGGGATTTCAATTTGACCAAGTTTCAACTGGCCAAAGAGGACACGACTTTAAAGGTGATTTGCTTTTATATTAGTGACCATAGTCTTTATTCTGATCAGCGGAGTATTTCTCTCGGCATCAGCATCGAGGCCTGTATAATAACGTCCCATTACATAGACTACATTTTCCGAAAATTTGAAAATGCGCAGAAAATACCGAAAAGAGAGGTTGCGATGCTAAATTATTATGATAAGGTGGTTTATTTAAAATTGAGTGCCTTCAGTTAGGGTCACGTGGTTCTTTTTTCAAGGAACATTTTCATTTCCAGATTAAATCTTCTTAATCTTTTAATAATTCCAATATCCTGTATAACAGTTGTTTTAATTGAACAAAATTAAAGCTAAACGAGAAATTACACATCAATATAAATCCGAACATATAATGCGCTTAAAAACAAACGACGTAGTACTATTATAAATACGGAAACTTCAAATTAATACAGTGAACAAATTGGAATTATAAGAATCAAACACTCTTTTTGAAGAATTTTTCGATGTGTAAACTCATGACATTTTACTCACCAACTTCGTGAGTAGAATGTCCAGATTTTGCAGATCGATAAATTCTACAAAAAGAGTGTTTAATCCTACACTAAACACATATATTCCATATTTATTTCTGAAGATACCTCTCATTCAAAGAGCAACCGCGGTGAGTAAGAGAAATATATCGTTCTTCGGAAGTCCTTGGACTGCCCCGGCATGGATGAAAACAAACGATAACTTGACAGGAAAGGGCTCGATAAAAGGAGAGGCGGGTAACGCTTACCACAAAGCATGGGCTCTACACTTTGTCAAGCAAGTATACATACAGACAATAACTATTTATGTCTCCTTCCAAATGTACTACTTTACATACGTTGATTGTAGAATACATCTACAAAATAATCGATACATTTTTGATAGAGTTTTCCCTCGTTGACTCTGCTATAGAATATAGTACATGTGTAACTGTATTCATACAACCGACCATATGTTTTATATACGGTATTCGCAATAATCATTTTCATTCATATGTCGATTCGATATATCCCAGTGAACTCGAAATAGGTGTCCTACATGTACATCTGCTTCGTACTTAAATATTTTATCAAACATACATGTAGATATTAACGGCAAACTTCTGTAACATCTCAACTTTGGGACAAACGGGATGATTTCAGCTTCTGCATCGTCAGCTTAATTGCCATATTTCATCACCACCTGCATGTGGAGTATATGTCTCTCAACTGAGTCAATACGCAAGAACTTGTTCTACGTATGATCAGATTTTAGATTGGGGCAGGCTACTGACAAGCTGATGATAGTGAAGTTTAAAGGGACATGGACACGTCTTGAGCTAAATTCTGTATTTGCATTTTTAATGCTAAAAATGTTTGACTAAGTTATTTCTAATGGTCAGCAAAAATTGAATGTCATTTGTTGAGTGACAAGTAAGATACAGCGCTCATAATTCTTTGTTATGTAAACAAGGCTCGTACCTTGTGAAGATTGCTTCACAGAAAATACATGTACCATGTTTAAAACAAAATTATGTGAGAAACGCTAGAAACTGTTTAATTGAATTTGTGTTAGAATAAACTTGTAATTTTAAAAACTCTTTATAAATCAGGGATGGCTATTTTTAATCGATTAACCGGTTACTCGGTCGGAACAGTGGTAATCGGTTGCAAAATCCGTAATCGGCTGATGAAAAAACCCACCAAAAACTAAAAAATGTATGTATATTCGAACGTATTTTACCAGCAATTTCTCAATTCATTTCCAAAAGCTCTGAATAGTGACATGTTCGAGTTTCATGTATCAATTAGTTAATTTGGGGACAATTCCCTGCATAGGCGGAGCGTGAAGAAAGGTGGTATAATTACTTTTAACGTTTTGTCCCTGCAACAGTGTTTCTAGTCGCACACAAAGGACAATAAGATTACTGTTGAGTAGTGTGAACTGTTAGCTGTTTTTACCATTCGACTTACCATTGAACACGCCGCCCTTCACCTATTCTCATCTGATGTCGAACATTTTTTTTTTGTGCATAAAAATGGCAAATTACGATATACATGACTGCATTATTTCTGAAAATGGTGAAAGTAAAGAAAAAACCCGTGAAATCTAGACTTTGGGATTTATTTTTCTTGAAGTCTTGTGCATGTTTAATCCTTTCTTCGTTTTCTCACACATATTGCGATTATTGTTCTAATTCAACAGCGCAACATGAAGAATATCACAGGAGTGTTGTATTGTAATTGTGTGCATATAAACAGAAAAAAATTAGAGAAATTGAAGCAATCAACTATGTCACAAAATGTATATATTTTGATACGATTAACCGGTTAATCGGTCGGAACGTCTTACGGTTAACCGATTGGCAATTCTGTATTCGATTGCCATCCCTACAAATGGAACTTTACTCGCATATATATTTTCAATCTATGTAAACAAAGCATGGCACGAACCTTGGTATTGTATGTACTGTGCATCTCACTTGTTACTCAAAAAATTGTTGACCATTAAATATACATACCCTCATTAAGTATTGTAAACATTAAAAATAAAAGATATAAGCTTTGAACATTTTTAGCTCTAAACGTGTCTATGCCCCTTTAAAGTCAGCAATTTGCAAATTCTTTGGTTGTTATAACAACCTTGCTTACAAGTACAACCTACCACAGGGTCACAAGTCAATCAATCATTAGACCGCTTTAATACACTGATTTAATCCGTTTACCTGGTCAAGATAAAAGGCTCACAGCGAGGTTGACTGGTCGGCAGGGAATGCTTACTCCTCATAGCACCTCTGGTGTACCCAGTGGTCCGTGTTTGCCCGATTCTTAATTTGTATATCGCATGTAAGACTTTAAGATTGATCACTGGTCGTCATCTTCGCCTTTACAATTGGCATATGGGTTTTTATGTAGTAACTGGCATGTGGAACGTGTCCAGTTTCTTATGTTTCTGATTAAAAAGATTCAAAGTGTCGTAAAAAGAAAGATATTTCCTGTTGATAATAGAGAGTGTAAAGATTTGGGTAACTTTGGTCCAAACTTTGTAGGGCTTTTTCCACACAGTATGCAATCCTAACTAAGTTGAAAACCATACAAAACAGTTTAAGCTTTAAGAAATACTACTTTTTTGGAACATTAAATTAAGTACAAGTGTCAGATTGGTGAAATCCTACTTGGAACATTAAATGTAAATATAAGCCTCAGATTATTTCTCTCTGATCAAATATGTATTTGAAAGGATGATTGGAGCATCCCAATACACATGCATGATTGAAATACTACTTTTCATTAAAACATTAAATCTTTGCAAATATAAATGTACATGTGTGTTTAAGATATTTACAGTGTTGTGATGACATTGTGGTTGCATGTACAGATCTTTGCCATCACGATGTCGTAATACCACAGCGGTTTTTTTTTTAAATATGTAATCATCCAATGCTTAGATACACACCAACTTTTGGAAGGGGGGATGATACATGTACTAACATAGGTTATTCAGTTGCTTTTTACTTCCATGTAAGGACATATTAGACGTATCAACATTTTCCGTATCAAAGAATTTATTTCCATGTGATGAGGTCGATGATTTAATGGAATAGAATTACTCTATCAATTATGCCAATACAAATCTTCCTAATCTCTCAATTATCCCAAATATAGACCTTCATAATCTCCCAATCACCCTAAACACAGACCTCCCTGCTCTCTAAATTAATTATTATTATTCTATATTTATATAGCGCCCTATATAATCAGATTACCCTAAAGCGCTTAACATGTAAAACAAATGGACTGTAAAATAAAACAAAGAACAAGACATAAAACAATATTAAACTAAAGTTCAAATAGAAGATAAGACATTTTTTTCATGAAACAACTGGAAATTAACTGGATTGGATTAACTTAATTTAACACCATAAAAATTAAAACAAATTAAAATTAATTGAAAATTAACACCCTCCCAAAATAAAACCCCAAAAACAAAACACCAAACCTTCCTATTCTCCCAATTATCCTAAATACATACTTCTCACTGTTTCTATTATCCCCAAAACAAACCTTCCCACTTTCTCCCCCCCCCCCCCCTCCAATCCCTGTGGGGTCCGGGTTAAAATAGGTCCTCAGTACCCCTTACTTGTCGTAAGACGCGACAAAATCGGATGGGACCTCAAAATCGAGGCCCCGTGTCACATCAGGCGTGGTACGATAAAGATCCCTCCCTGCTCAAAGGCCATAAGCGCCGGCCACAGGCCTAAATTTACAGTCCTTCACCGGCAATGGTGATGTCTCCATATGAGTGAAATATTCTCGAGTAGGACGTAAAACAAGAAATAATCAATCAATCCCATCCCAAATACAGACTTCTTACTCTTCCTATTAACCCAAAATAAACCTTAATTTTCTACTCTCCCAATTATCCCCAATACAAACTTCTTACTCAAACTATTATCCCCAAAACAAACCTTCCCACTCTACCAATTATAGTACTCCCCCAGTTACTAGTATCCCGGACAAAGACAAAACTCATCCTGATACTCAATTCTCTAGATATCTTTTCTGTATTGTTTATTATGATATTAAACACGTGCGTGGGTATAGCTGTGATACTGCAGTAACCGAGAGGACAATCCCAGTTACATGTAATTCATTACCTCTGCAGATTCTCGGGTTCTACTGTTTGAAATATTACATTATATATTGACTTTTATGGTTTTGTTCTCTTGATGTTTTCTCACTAGATTCCTAGATGCATATAAAGAACACAACATAAGTTTTTGGGGACTGACCGCTCAAAATGAACCGACGGATGGTAACATTGACCACTTCCCATTTCAAGCCACTGGCTGGACGCCCGAACAACAGCGAGATTTCATCGCTAAGGACCTCGGGCCAGCACTCCATTCTAACGGGTATGGTGACGTCAAGCTGATGATGTTGGATGATCAGCGGCTTCTTCTCGTATATTGGGCTGATACGGTAATAGAACAGATTAACTACATGCATAGTGTATGCTCATTTCGAAAGTCATTTGTTAAAAACTCATAGTTTTGTTTTGTTAAAATAATGACATTATTGCTGACCTCAAGGTGCTCATGATCTTTACTGTATACTTACGTTATTATACTGAAGGCAAGCTATGATAATATAATGCATGCATACTGGGTTTTTTTTTAATTTCACAATCCGACATTAGATATTGGCGGATGAAGATGCCAGTAAATACCTATCTGGTGTTGCTGTTCATTGGTATATGGATGCTATATCTCCCACCTCCGCGATGGATTACGTCCACCAGAAATATCCAGACCACTTCATATTTGGAACAGAAGCTTGTTATGACACCGTTATACATCCGGTGAACCTTGGCAACTGGAAACACGCGGAAGGATATACCCATGATATCATGCAGGTTAACTTTGGTTTACAAAGGGGTTTGGGGGAGCTGTTTTACGCCACACTCTAGATTCTATCATTCATATTCGGATATGTTACCAGTTGTAGGTGAAGTATCAAACTTTTACTTATATGCAGGACGTTGTTGATAGTCACGGGCACCCCATACTCTTTGCGTTGTATGTTGGACGATTGGCGGAGGAACAATCGCTAAAAATAAAAGTATTTTTTGCCATTTATAGTTCCGCTTGGGGCGTAAAAAATAACAAGCATCATTTTAGGACAAAGTAAAAATCACAGCAACATGTTACGTTGCAAAATAATTTGAATTATTTCTCTTTCGCCAAGGTAGCTATAGAACACTCCTTTGGAGATGATGTTAGTTATGTAAGGATATTCCAAAATAATTGTTATTGAATATGAAATGGTATTGAACATGCTCTCATTCATGAAAGAAAAATACTATTTAGCCTTTCTTTGAGTATTTGAGATCTTTTAAATATTTTAAATTGTCCTAGAATTATGGAGAGCTAAATTAACATAAACTCAAATAAAGATATTTTTAATTATATGACATCAATTCATTGAAAGGTTTTTCAAATAATAATATCTTTAAATTTAGTTGCCGAGAGCAATGACTGAATGATATGCACATTGATTCAATTAAAGCGACCAGTGACTTGATTTGCTCCGCGCATCAAGTCAATCATTCCCCGCAATATTTCGAAATCAATCAATGCGCACATGGATTCAATTAACGAAAGCCATAATTAATTTGTCACGCGCATTAACCTAATTATGGCATACAATACTAGTAATTAAATAGAGGATATCTTCTAATGATTAATGATATTGATGCCTTTATTTTAATTTGATGCTCCATACACAATGGTTGTTATCATATACAATCCTTTAAGATACATTTGAATTGCGATATTCATGTGTCTAAATTCCTTTTTATTCATGAAAGAATTCCTTATTTAAACTCTTTTTTGCGCATTTATATTTTTCCAACAGGATCTAGAACATTGGGTGACAGGATGGACAGACTGGAATTTGGCTCTCAATCTGGAGGGGGGTCCAAACTGGGTCCACAACTATGTGGACAGCCCTATAATCGTTAATGCAGACAAGGACGAGTTTTACAAGCAGCCGATGTTCTACGCAATGGGGCACTTCAGGTTAGCCAAAACATACCATTCTCCTTCCTTACCAAATATGCTATTAGATTTGAATTTATATTTCTGTTACACAATTCAGAACTGAAATAACAATAATCTTTTCTTAGTAAATTTTTGCCATCCGGGTCCATTCGAATTGGACACACCGTGCAAGGACAACTTCCGGAAGGAATCAGATTACTAACTTTCCAAACACCGGACCGTTACATAGTGGCGATACTATTAAACCCGTAAGTCACCAATGACTACAAGTGTCTTGCTAATTCAAAGAAATTTTGATAAGTTAATATTATCTCTAGCATAGTACTAGGAAAATTTCACACAATACTATCACGTTCATTTCAAATCTTCTCTTGTACAGATCGGACAGCGAGTTCACAGTATGTATTCAGTTACCTACTGCCGGATGCATGAATGTAACGACTGAACAACACTCCATCAGCACCGTCATTGCCGGGGCATGAAAACAATTGTTATCTTTAGGAAACTGNAACTGAACCCCACTCCGTCAGCACCTTCGTTGCCAGGACATGAAAACAATTGTTATCTTTAGGAAACTGTCCAGTATATATTGTAATATACAGGGGCCTAATACAAAGTATACGACGCTAGTATTATGGGTATTTTAACACGGAAGGATGAGATATCTAGCTGATTTTGCCTCCATTAATGGCCGTCATATTCTCTCTCAAACGGGTATATTTTGTAAATTGTTTCCTTTAATAACCATATAGGTTGTCATATTAAATTGAAAGAGTCCAGTTCTTTTATCAAGAAATAAAATTGATTGAAACATTGGGAGTTTTATCATTAATTATTTGGGATAAAGTGTTTAATTATGCATGACTGTATATCCTTTGCGATTTATTATTCAAGTCTAAATTTTCAAACTATGCATGGTGTCATGTTGACCTCGAACAGTAAAAGGCACCATGAATACGTCATGGATTGTATTTTTCTATTGGATTCGGGTTATTTTTCTTAGTAGGAAGATTCAATATCATTTCAATTTTATTACTCTTACTATATAAATGTAAATGACGGATTTCTTTTCAATTCTCGGGAGAGAGAGAGAGAAAGAGAGAGAGAGAGTGCCACCAGTGATAAAGATGGCCTGTATTGGATGTAAGTAAAGTAGAAAAAAATTGGTTTTGACAAATCCATGCTCCTTCGAAATAAACATATGAAAATATGTAACGTATACAGAGAAAATTGTATCGTATGAAAATGATTCAAAGTACCACGTATTCAAACTTAGAATGGAGCATTTATTCTTGGTTTTTTTTGTTTGTTTGTTTGTTTTTTACCCTTACAGGCAGCCTAGCTGGGAGCATTTATTCTTGTTGAATTAAAACACAGGAGAACTACGTCCCCAAATAAAAAAAAGAGAGAGATAAAATAACATTAAAAATCGGATGTGGCTCATTAAAAGAAAAACAACCCAGTTTGTACTCTGAGTGTACCCTAGAATATTGTTACATTTAGATACTCATTATTTAATAAACTGATCTTTCAACCTTTCTTTAACTTGAAAGATAATCCAGTTACATGTAGTGTTCATATTGTCAACATTATACAATACATTAGAACACACACACCCTTAGAACACCCCACCCCACCCAGTTTTCTAACATTTTGTTTAAATTTGGAAACCATATGGGTTGATATCCCTTGTAAATTTTATGTACAAAAATTTTTATGATTATTATATGAAATATTTTTCCNTCCCACCCCACCCAGTTTTCTAACATTTTCTTTAAATTTGAAAACCATATGGGTTGATATCCTTTGTAAATTTTATGTACAAAATTTTTTATGATTATTATATGAAATATTTTTCCTATGCATCATCCCATACGAAAAATAACAATGCAACAGATGTGCATGGTTTTCATCGTTCTCTGGTTTGGCTTCCATGTTCCAAATAATGAGTTTTTAAACAAATTCATGTAATAGGAATAAAAATTGTTGAAAATTGTCCATTTTAAGAATTAGTCTGGCACACTTTGCCGAAATAATTTGTCATATTACATGTAGCAACTAAACTGCGAAGGCAATGAAGTTTGATGTATGGGCAGTACTGCTATCAACAAATACAGTATTCCAAAACAAAGTTGCTGTTCTGAGCTACCCTTGAATATTAGTTTGAAACATATGTCATATATATATAACATTGTCTCCCTTCACATAGTTTAGTTGCTCATGTGCATTTATGTAAGAAATTTGGGAAATTTTGATTGCCAAAGAAAAGTGCTACATTAAGAATACTACTGATGTCTTCTTCACACCTATCTGTGGACGATGTATAGTCTAGATAGTACAGAACCTATTTGTACTCAGTCTACCAATGTTTCTCCACATGTGTACTTTATTCCGGTGATTAATGGCATACACACAGTACGTAGAGAAGGTCAGAGTACGGGCAATGGATAAATGCGCCATGTGCTT